>BQKN01052901.1:0-11172 GCA_022839385.1 Asparagus kiusianus | reverse complement strand
ATCCTAATCCACCCGTTCTTCATGATATGTGCTATCCCATTAGGAATACAATCCCCTCGTGCATTAGGCTCCCCGAAACAAATGGAATAAATTTTGAGCTTAGATCGCAATACATAAACATGCTTCCCAAATTCCTTGGTAATGAAACAGAAGACGCATATATTTTTATTTCGGAATTTGAGGAAGTGTGTATTATGATTAAAATGAGAAAATTAAATGAAGATGCGGTTAAGCTTAGATTTATTCCATTTGCTCTTAAGGATAAAGCTAAAAAATGGCTGTACAGCTTACCAACAAATTCCATCTCAACTTGGGATGAATTTGTCACCGTTTTTCTTAAGAAATTTTTTCCTATTCATAAAATGGTAAAGCTTAGGAACAGCATTCAAAACTTTAAAATTATCCTGGGAGAACCTTTTTGGAAGTATTTTGACCGATTTAAAGATCTTCTCATCCAATGTCCTCATCACGGTTTAGAGAAATGGCGATCGTGCCAAATAATTTATGAGGGATTATATTATTCTGCAAAAACTTCCTTAGAATCAATGTGCCACGGGGATTTTATGAGGAAAAACGCTGATGAAGCTTGGGAGTTTTTGGAGAGTCTTTATGAAAAAACAATGCAATGGGAACGGTACGATGATAGGGTTTTATCAGTTCCCCAATCTAAGTCTAGTGGTCTTTCCTTGGAGTCAAACATTACTTCTGAAGCGAAGATGGCGATGATTCTGCGAAGGTTAGAAGCTTTAGAAATTAAGGAACGAGCTCCAGCTCAAATCAATCATGTTTCTGCCTCAGGATGTCATAATTGTCAGTCTCCTACCCACGTTTCAGAGGAATGCCCTCTCCTAGGAAACAACAATTTATTAGAACAGATGAACGCTGCATTCCAGCACCCTAGAAATAATCCATTTTCTCCAACATACAATCCAGGTTGGAGAAATCATCCCAACTTTGCATGGAATCTAGGAAATTCTCCCGGAACTCAAAACTTCACTCCCGCTTCGACCCAACATTTTCCTAGGGGAAACACAGTTCCGTTCAATTCTCATTCACAATTTCAACAACCTAATCTGCCGTATCAAAATCAGTCTCATCTTCATCAAGCTGTAATTCAGACTCATCACAATCCAGATCAGGATAAACGTCTCAACGTCTTGGAAAGGAGTTTGGAAACCATAATTAAGGCCTCCACTCAAACCACGAATATGTTGACTTAAACGTCTAGCACTCTGAATTCCTTCATGCAATCCACTGGACAAATGCTCAACTCCAACACTCAAGCTATAGCTAGATTAGAATCTCAACTTAGTCAACTAGCTAGTGCCGTGGGTGAAAGAGAGAAAGGAAAATTTTCAAGTCAACTCGTGGTCAACCCTAAGAACACAGGATGCAGTTCATCCTACGAAGCCCAAGTGAATGCAATCCTTTCACTTCGGTCAGGTAGACAGGTCGATAATCAAGTGAGAACTCCTCCAAGTCAAACTCTTGATCCTATACAAATTCCTTCTCCTTCTCCTTCTGATGAATCTATTCAACAATCACTCCCCTCAGATGACCAAGAACCTGAACCCGAACCTGAGCCTACTTTTGATAGATTTAGACTGGTTGCTCCCTTCCCAGATAGACTCAGGTCTAGGAAACACTCTCCTCAGGAGGAGAAGATCCTAGAAACATTCAAGCAGGTTAAGGTCAACATTCCTCTCTTAGATGTAATTGAACAAATTCCATCTTATGCTAAATTTTTAAAAGAATTATGCACTAAGAAGAGGAGAATAAATGTTCCAAAGAAAGTCTTTTTAGCCGCCAATATCAGTGAAATGCTATCAAATCCCATACCTTTGAAACGTAAAGATCCAGGTTCCCCATCATTTCATGTATCATTGGTAATACTCACGTTGATAAGGCGCTTTTAGACTTAGGGGCCAGTGTCAATTTGCTTCCATATTCAGTCTACCAGCAATTGGGTCTAGGTGTACTGAACCCAACCAAATGTACCTTACAGTTGGCTGATAGATCTGTTAAGGTCCCTATGGGTGAGTTAGAAGATGTTCTGATTAAGGTTAGAGATTTTATTTTTCCAGTAGATTTTGTAGTCTTGGAAACACAGCTTGTTTCCAATCCCAAAGGACAAACACCTGTCATCTTAGGACGCCGTTCTTGGCCACTTCTAATGCTCTCATCAACTGTAGAACTGGTCAAATGAAGCTGTCCTTTGGGAATTTGACTGCTGATCTCAACATTTTTAATCCAGGGGACCAACCAAATAATCAGCCTCTAGAAATAAACTACATTCAGGAAAGATCGGAAGAAGAAGAAGAAGAAGAGTCTGATTTGAGTTTTGAGGAAATTTTTGATGAAGAGTTAGAGTTTTTAGAAGAAGCAGATCAGGTCCTTGAGAATAATAAAACTGTGTTAAACATGTGCTGCTTTGAATTAAATTTTGAAGAACTCTTTCTTGATGAACTTAGATTCTTGGAGAATAATCAACAACCAAATTTTCAGAACTTCACAGAAGAATTGGTTGTTAGAAAACAAAACTTCACAGTACAAGAGTCTAAGTTCATTAAGAAATGCAAAATGTATGACACCAATAATACCTACCTTACCTTGTTGCAAGAATTATTGAACACCCCGAAATGCTTAAAAATTCACATTATTGATTATATCATTCTGAATTTGTTTAAAATCTAGGGAATAATTTTTAACAATAAAGTAGGATTCAATGTAGAACAGGAACTCTTCATGTTGAATATTTCATTCTACATTGTTTATTTTGTTTACTTCAGAATAATAAAAAGAATTTATTCTTCTCTCATTTGAGAGTTTCTTGTTCAGTTTTCAAAAAAAAAAGAAAAAAAAGAAAAAAAAGAGAAAGAAGAATAAATTTTTGTTTTCATCCTCCTCAGACCAAAGGTAATTACAGATTTTTATCAGCCGACCAAATGTAAGTGCTTCACTTCTTATCTGTTTTACTTTATGCATCATAGAGTTTGCATTGAGGACAATGCAAAATTTAGGTGTGGGGAAGAGAATTAGTTATTTTTTCTCTTTATTTTACATTTTTAGTTACATTTTTTCCCCTTTTTCTTTAAAAAAAATTCACTTGCCAAATTGATAGAGTTATGTAATAATTAATTTATTTGATAAATTTAAAATTTTCTAATCCCTAGTTGGTTATTTACTTAAGTTCACTTTTTATGATAACTCTAAATAAATTTCTTAAGAAATGATTTTCAAAGTAGTATACTATACTTAAGCCTTAACTTGGACTTTTATTTAAAATAATGAAATTTTTGCATGCTTAACTTAGAGTTGAAAATATTTTTTTTCAAAATGCCTTGATTTACATATTTTCAAAATATATATACATATACAAAAAAAATTGTAAAAGAAGAGTGCGAAAAATGGGCACCAAAAAGAAAAGAAAAAAAAACTCTTTAATTCAAGGTGATTCTATCTTATTAAGCCTAAGCTGACCGAGTAATTAAGCCCAAGCAGTATTTCCATACTTAATGACCTAAGCCCATTTGGGTTGGGATCCATTGGCCCAAAACTCATTAAATGATCACTTAGAAAGGCCGTTAAAGTGGAAAAAAATCACTAAGAAAGAAAGAGCTAAAAAATTAAAAAAAACACTAATAAATGTTTTATAGTTGTATATATGGTCTTGGAAAATATTTTAAATCAAGCAACTTGAAAATTATTTAAAACAAATAGTTAGCATGTTCTTTTTAAAACTTTTAAATTAAATTTCTAAGTTTGGCTTGGTTTTGTATTGCTACAATGAGGAGATTTTCTTAAAAATATACCTTAGAGTTATATATAAAAATATTTTCTTGAGTAATAACTGACTCCAATTAGATTATCTAAAAGTTATCAGATGAATTTAGTTATTTACTGACTTCTTTAATTTGGCAAGTTGACCGAATTTTGTGGGTATATTCATTGCAAACCCTCACTGTTCGCGGGAAAATTCATTGCTTTCTTCATTACTGATTCCATTGTACACACTTGGTAATTGTTTATCGATTACAAAGATCCGGTCTTTTTATAATATCCGGTTACAACGAAAATAAAATAAAAAGAAATGAAAAATTACAACTTTATTTCCTTATTTGTCGAACAGATCGCGAGCTCCTGTTTTGCGGTCACTCGCTTGCGTGAATTGTTTGCCTGCGCCGGGGTTGTTTGTCGTGGACCACCGCGAGATCTAGATCCGGTCGGATCTACGCAGTATTACGGGTATTATCCCACCAAGGAGATAATAGCCGGGAGGGATCGTTTCACCAAGGAAACGACCGCTCGAATCTCGGGATCTAAGAACTAAGCTTAGATCCGGAGTGTAACCACGTAGATCTGGGATCCGGTCCTCTCGAACTCCTGCCTTATTTGACGTTGATGATCGCCGAGCACCAGATCCGGATGAGCAAGTCTTCGAAGTCTTAAAGTTTGAATCTTGTTTAGATCTGAGATTTCAATCCTGCAGGGCTTCGCCTCCTCCAAAATCCAACCCTTGAAAATGAAACACCCTTGGCCTATTTATAGGCAAACAAACCTATGCTCGTGCACGTGCCAGAACACCAAAAGGGGGAGGGGGGTTTGCCGGCCACCTTGGGGTGGCTCGGCTCATACCGAGCCACCTTGGGGTGGCTCGGTTTAGGCCGAGTCCCCGGGTGTTTTGTCCGTTTCGTCATTTTTCGGTGCTTCCGGTTCTCCGTTGTTCGGATTCGATTCGGTTTATGGTTGACTTGGTCTGGAATCGATTTGTTGACTTGAGTTCGGATATGGCAGTTAATCCACTTCTGAGCTCGAGTCCGAAACTGATCTTGATTCGATCACGATTCGTCCGAGTCCATTCTTAGTTGGACGACTCGTTGACTCCCCGAACCGTTGGATTGATTCCGCACGCGATTGACATTGTTTGCGTGTAATTTGTTGACCTCGTCGCCTCGTCACTCGATGGTTCGTTGATTTGTCGAATCACCGTGTCGAGCTGTGTTGTGGGACCTATAGGCAATTTTATACGCCTACAGATACCCCCTCCAAAGTATTTCAGTCTCATTCTTTTATAGAAGAGTCTGGAATACTTTGGATGTGATTGTCCCAACCTTCAGTCGGCGTAGCGGGACTTTGGAATAGCTTTTGTTCTGGATTCCTTTAAATTCCTTCAGGCTATTCGGTGCTTTGTCGAATGCCTGTGAGGATTCCGGTGCTGCATTTATTGTCTGACCGTTGTCGGAATTTTGAACTTGAAGTCGATTCTTGATTTCTTGATTTTTTAGCTCGAGTTGGTTGCTTCAACATAGTACTGATCATCGATTGACGGCGTCGTCCGGCATTTGAACTTCATTGCGACGCGTTGTCCGGCGTCCAGGCTTCATTGTAATGCGCTGTTCGACGTTTGACACAGTTTATACTCGTACGTCTGCTGGAGTATACACAGTTTAAGCTCTTAAGGTATTGGAGCATGGCAGATACTTGAGTCACGAGACCAATTTGTAAAATTGATGCGTCAATGACTCGTACTTATAGAATTTTTGGCAAATTCTCAGCCATCAACGGGTTTGATAAGCCTTTACCGACTACCGTTTGAGTCGGGCTAGCATGCGGATTGTTTAAATCCGTTCCGCATGTGACGTTAAGCTAAAAGAGTTAACCCTTTTAGTGCTACGATATTGAATACGTAGACTTCGTCTTTCTCCTGTGAAAAGACTAAACAGCAACGTGTATGAGACGTTGACTTAGGATTTTTGGCAAATCCTCAGCCTTCAACGGATTTGACGTGCTCTTACCGATTACCGTTTGAATCGGGCTTACATGCGGATTGTTTAAATCCGTTCCGCATGTGACGTTGTGCTAAAGGAATGAACTCCTTTAGACTTTGTGCTATGATGTTGAATACATAGACTTTACCATTTGTTACGGGAATAAGTTACCCGGCGACGCGTGTTAGGCGTTGACTTTAGGGTTTTTGGCTAACCCCCAGCCTTCAACGGATTTGAGATGCTCTTACCGACTACCGTTTGCGTCGGGCTTACATGCGGATTATTTAAATCCGTTCCGCATGTGACGTTGTGCTAAAGGAATGAACTCCTTTAGACTTTGTGCTACAACTTCGAATATGTAGACTTCGCCATTATTATGGGAATAGGCTACCCAGCAACGTGTATTAGACGTTGGCTCATCCCTACTTAGGCTTCGGGATAAAGGTCCCCAGAATCGAACTCTGGTATCTTTTCAATCGGAAAAAGACTAAACCGGCGACGCGTGTTAGGCGTCGACTTATCCTTTCTTAGGATTCAGGATGAAATTCCCCATGCGTGTGAGACATGGATTTCGGTGTTATTAATAACAACCTACCACAATGTTGAATATGTGGACGAGTGTTCTTTTCAACGGCTAAGAACTAACCGGCGGCGCACGTTAGGCGTCGGCATATCCTTTCTTAGGATTCAGGATGAAATTCCCTATGCGTATGAGGCATGAATTTCGGTGTTATTAATAACAACCTGCCACAATGTCGAATATGTGGACGAGTGTTCTTTTTAACGGTTAAGGACAAACCGGCGACGCGTGTTAGGCGTCGACTTATCCTTACTTAGGTTTCAGGATAAAATACCCCAGAATCGAACTCTGGTGTCTTTTTCTACGGAGAAAGACTAAACCGGCAGCGCGTGTTAGGCGCAGACTTATCCCTGCTTAGGATTCGGGATAAACTTCTGAGGATGAGTCCAAGATTGATAAACTCTTGGAAAAGGTTGGTGTGGGGAAGGAAGAATTTTATATTCTATTCCCCGAACAAGGAAAGGAGACTTGAGGTGGGATCTCCACCCCGAGAATCCGGAAAGGTGAAACTAAGAGTGGGATCTCCACTCCGAGAATCAAAAAGATTCGGATAACCCTAACTGTCGGAAGGTTTGATTACCGAACTAAAGATGAATTTCTCGTTTATCGAGAGTGAATTGTGGTTTTGGTCCTAACTGTAGGAAGGTTTGACCAAGCGAGAGTTTGAGATGACCCTAACTGTAGGAAGGTTTGATCACTCGATTTGAAAGTGGACCTCTCGTTCATTGAAGGAACCGAGAGGGGATTTTGGTTTTGATCCTAACTGTAGGAAGGTTTGACCAAATGGGAGGTTTGAGACGATCCTAACTGTAGGAAGGTTTGATCGCTCGATTTGTGGGCCTCTCGTTCATTGAAGGAATCGAGAGGGGATTTTGGTTTTGGTCCTAACTGTAGGAAGGTTTGACCAAGCGAAAAATGAGAGTGAGAGTACAAATCACTGTAGGAACGTTGATTCGTACAAATCACTCAAAGAGGGTCCCTGATGTTAAGTGATAAGGACTTAAGGGTTTTGACAATTGGTCAACGATTGATAGACCAAAATTCTTTCCTATTTAATCAAGTCTTCGTAAATTAGGAGTTTTAGTGTTTATCACTTTATTCATCATGACCGGGTTATCCCTAAGAATATTACATTTAACATTCTTCCGGGAACTTCCCGTTACATGATTTATCCACCCCCAGCTTTCTTTGCAAAACTGGGTGTATCATTGCATCAGTTGTACAATCGGGTTATCCTTAAGAATACCACGCATGGCACTCTCCAGGAACTTTCCGTGGAAGAAAGGAAATAGTTTAGACTCTTATACCTATTGGAGTATCAGGGAGCAGTTTAACCTCTTATACCGGTCGGAGGATTGAGAAGCAGTTTATACTCATGTACTCTTCGGAGTGTCAGGAAGCAATTTATACTCTTATACCGGTCGGAGTTGCAGGAAGCAGTTTATACTCTTATACCGGTCGGAGTTTTGTCGTTTTCAACTGGCTCACTCTAGCGTTATGACGCCGGCTTCAACCAAGGTTTGGATGCTATTCTTGAGTGTAAAGCACGCCTTGGTTGGATGAAGGATCCTCCTGTGGTACGCGCAGTACTTCGGATCCGCAATATCGTCAGCTTCCTCCTGATTCGTGATCGGTGGGAGCTTGATCTTGTTATTGTCAAGGAGAGATTTGAAGATGGCTGGAACATCTTCGTCCTTGAAGGAGTACTCTTTTTGAGGCTTCTGATCCGAAGTCTTTTGTTGTCTCCGGGACTGCTGTTGCGATGTTTGATTAGCATCGACAGTCGTTGCGGGTGTCTTGCCCCTACCACGGGAGGCGAAGTTCGAGTTCGGAGGATTCGTCGTCGATTGACCCCTCTCGGCCTTCTTCCTTCGGAGGAAGCGTTCGGTTTGCTCCCCTCGGACCTTCAAGTCTTTCCAATTATTGGACGGTGCTGTCCCTATTGCTTCCAACACGTCCAATGCAAGGTTGTTGTGGCAAGTCTGGAGAATGAACTCCTCAGTGATCGGGTCCCGACAGTTTATTGCTTTGTTCCGGAACCTCTTGACGAAGGTGTCCACTAATTCCCCGTCTTTCTGTTTCTCATCGAGCAATGACCCGATGGATATCTCGGTGTCGTCGTCGAAGAAGTTAGCGAGGAATTTTGTCTCCATGTCGTCCCAGCTATTCACGCTTCCTGGCTTGAGGCGGCGATACCAATCGAAGGCGGCTCCACGAAGAGTGCCAACGAATGACCGCACCATCAGAGGCTCATTGCCGGAGATAACACCCAGGTGCGATTTGAAATAAATCAAATGCTGAGTGGGGGAACCTTTCCCATCGAACGACGTGAAGTTGATTAGACTAAACTTCGCCGGATAGGGGATTGATTCCCACTCCCTTGGGTATGGACAAGGAATGCCCGTTTTCTTCACTTCTTGAGCAGAAATCAAGGTATTGATTTTGCTCTCGAGGCTTTTGATCTTCAAGTTTTCACTTGTATCTTCGTTGGCATCCTCATTACCACCCCCTGCGTTGATGGGAGGGTCATTGGCATTATGAGTTTCATTTGCACCTGTGTCCTCATCTTCCAGATTGTTCTGGTTACGACGACTTGATTCACCTTGTTGGTTCCTCAGTGCCTGGAGTTGTTGGTCATGCATCTCTTTCATAGTCTGCATGGCCATCTGCATCTCGAGCCTGAAGCTCTCCTGTTGTTTGGCCATGGCTTCTTCGAGCATCTTGGCCACTTGTTCCGCGCTTATCATGAACGACTCGCGGGGTTCTCCTTCGCTGGATACAGTGCTATCAGACGCAACCGCAGAGCAAGCATCCGACTCTTCATCTTCTGAAGGTAATCTTGTCCGAACACTGCCATACGTCCTTTGTGAGATGGCTCCGGACTGCAAACGGGTTAGACGCCGGGATGCATTCAGAATCGACTCGAGATCATCCCGTGCCAATGTCCCCTTGTTGGTCATATTAGCGGTGACCCTCGGGAATTCTCCGTCTTCAACCACAGCTCTCCTTCATCGGAAACGTCTAGGCCTTGACTTTGGCGTCTCAGTGCTGAGCTTTTCGAACACCGAGACTCTTTCGGGACCGTCTTAGTGCAATTACACTGAGACAATACTGCCCGAATGAGTTTGGAACAGGGGCACTGAGTTTCGAGCCTACGAGGACTTCTCCTTCTGGCTCTGTTCGTACCTCCAGCACGATAGTACAGCTCGTCCGTATGAAAGTCGGAGCAACCTATCGCGTGTTGGCACGATTTCCCAGGTATAACGTTATCGTCATCGGACGACAATGTTTCCTTCTGGGGGCGAATTGCCTTCTTTGGGCTTTCAAACGTTACGCGCCTCGAAACATGCCTTTGTGAGCGTGAGTTCTCAGCGTGCTCTTGCACTTCGATGCGCAAAGTTGTGCGCTTGGGTGCCACGATCTTCTCCAAGTGTTGAGGGTTGCGGCGACCCCCAGCATGTTGAATTGTTTGGGACTTCTTCATCGGGCCCAAATGTTCTTGAATTGGCACTTCGCTTCGCTCCTCGGGAAGTGGACCGAGGCGCTCCAAGACTGACTTCCTTTTCTGGGATGGCCTTGTGGGATCTCCCGGAATAGTTGTGGAAATCATCGGCGGCTTCGTTTGGTTCGCCGGAGGTTGAATCTGCTTCGAAGGTTGCAGAGGTTGCTCTTTGGCCTGAATCGCCACTTCGGATTTCGGCCTCCACACTTTGCGGGTTGGTGGTGGCTTCTTTGTCACCTCCTTCTGAAGCTTTCTACGGGCCTCTTCAGCTTGAGCCCGTGCCTGCGCTGATAGTGCGCGACGCTTGCGAATGCGCTCCTCCAGCGTTGAACGGTTCCGTTTGACACGGACCCATTCCGTTGTTAGTGGCTTGGAAGAACCGCCGCTCATCTGTTATTGAGGCTGTTTGCCTCTTCTGTTTTTCAGCTCTGCCTTGTAGCGGACTCCGTCAACAGATTCCATTGCCTTTGCGAATTGTTTCGCAAGGCGTTGACGTTGCCTTTGGCGGGCTCTCTTTGAGAGAGTCACCACGCCCTCGGCAACGGAGGATTTGGCCAGAGCGGATCTGACCTGGTTGGAAGTTGGAGAGATCTTACCCAATGCAGCTTCGGCATCCAGCGGGGCGAGATCTTCGTTGGTGTTTTCCACATCTTCATACCAACGAATTTTTCTCCTGGAGGAGAGCTTCTTGGACTTGCAGGGGGAGGTTGATCCGGACGAGGACATGTACTCCTCGAACTTCTGTTGGTCGAACTCGTACTCGACCTCCTCCACGACCGGGATCAAGATCCGCGGCTGCGACGCTCCGATCTCGGCAGCGAGATCGGTGGCTCCCACTGTGGGTTCGCGGGAAAATTCGTTGCTTTCTTCATTACTGATTCCATTATACACACTTGGTAATTGTTTATCGATTACAAAGATCCGGTCTTTTTATAAGATCCGGTTACAATGAAAATCAAATAAAAAGAAATGAAAAATTACAACTTTATTTCCTTATTTGTCGAACAGATCGCGAGCTCCTGTTTTGCGGTCACTCGCTTGCGTGGGTTGTTTGCCTGCGCCGGGGTTGTTTGCCGTGGACCACCGCGAGATCTAGATCCGGTCGGATCTACGCAGTATTACGGGTATTATCCCACCAAGGAGATAATAGCCTGGAGGGATCGTTTCACCAAGGAAACGACCGCTCGAATCTCGGGATCTAAGAACCAAGCTTAGATCCGGAGTGTAACCACGTAGATCTGGGATCCGGTCCTCTCGAACTCCTGCCTTATTTGGCGTTGATGATCGCCGAGCACCAGATCCGGATGAGCAAGTCTTCGAAG
>BQKN01052856.1:0-11558 GCA_022839385.1 Asparagus kiusianus | reverse complement strand
GATCTCAAAAAGAGAAGCAATGAAAACAGCAACTTTTGACGAAAACACTTGCGAGCTAATCTCTTCCGCCTAGCAGCAGGGACAATAATCGAAGGTCTCGCTCGGGGAGGAGGACGGAACTCTTCTTCCTGGTCACCAATGGTCCCTGAAACATCAAACCATTGTTAGCTTTAATAATTTCTGGAAAGCAGAAGAAAAAGATGAATGGTTAACCTCGTTTGGAAAAATCCTCGTAATCTTCAGGATCTCCACCTGAAGCCTCGTCCGCAGAATGGAAAGTCCTCTTTCCCTCTTCATCAATCCGACGAGTCTTGTTCCGTGTCCTCTGTGACCGAGCATTTTCCCAAATCCTACGGGAATCAACCTGAGAAGCTTCCTCGGCCTCTAGCTCTGCAATCGGCTTCACGGGGAGTCTTATTGGCTGCTAACAACCACTTACAGCTCAAGAAAGTGAGGTTCAACTGCCGATCAGCACTCGGGAGACTGAACTTGGCACCAGTACAGCCAGTCACGGTCCACAACCAAGCACGGAGACCATCCACCAAACCGCCGTGGGCCCGAAGCTGCTGACGGGGATTCCCGACGTAAAGCTGATCATAGTCAAACTGGCGAGCGAATCGGCAGGGTAGATATGGCTCTATGAAACACTGATCCCTCACCCGAAAAGTCAGATAACCTGGCCTAATGTTCACTAGCCAGTTATGTTCGCGGGAAAATTTGTTGCTTCTTTCATTGACATCATTGCTATCTTAGTTAACAACTTTTTGAGTTACAAAGATCCGGTCTTTTTATAAGATCCGGTTACAATGAAAATCAAAATAAAAGAAAAGAAAGATTACAACTTTATTTCCTTATTTGTCGAACGAATCGCGAGCTCCTGTTATACGGTCACTCGCTTGCGTGGGTTGTTTGCCTGCGCCGGGGTTGTTTGCCGTGGACCACCGCGAGATCTAGATCCGGTCAGATCTACGCAGTATTACGGGTATTATCCCACCAAGGAGATAATAGCCGGGAGGGATCGTTTCACCAAGGAAACGACCGCTCGAATCTCGGGATCTAAGAACCAAGCTTAGATCCGGAGTGTAACCACGTAGATCTGGGATCCGGTCCTCTCGAACTCCTGCCTTATTTGGCGTTGATGATCGTCGAGCACCAGATCCGGATGAGCAAGTCTTCGAAGTCTTAAAGTTTGAATCTTGTTTAGATCTGAGATTTTAATCCTGCAGGGCTTCGCCTCCTCCAAAATCCAACCTTTCAAAATGAAGAACCCCTCCTCTATTTATAGCCTCTCTTCACTGTGCCCGTGTGCACGTGAGGGGGGGAAGGGGAAACAACCGGCCACCTTAGGTTGGCTCGGTTCCAGCCGAGCTCCCCTGGGTGTGTTGGGTTCCGTCATTCGGTTGTTTTCCGGTGTTTCCGGTTCTCCGGACTTGATTCGGTTTGTGTGGTTGACTTGTTCTGGAATCGATTTGTTGACTTGATTCCCAATTTGGCAGTAATTCCACTTCTGAGTATGAGTCCGAAACTGATCTTGATTTGATCGCGATTCATCCGAGTCCGTTCTTGGTTGGACGATTCGTTGACTCCCCGAACCGTTGGTTTGATTCCACATGCGAATGGATTCATTCCGTTGCTCGCGTGCGGTTCGTTAGCCTCGTTAGTCCGCTTCGTCGCATATCGCTTGGCTTCGGCGTTGTGGGCTAACAGCTTTGTTTGGATACGTCGCCCGATGATCCGTTTGTTGAATTGGCGTCGTCGAGCTGTGATAAGGGACCTATAGGCAATTTTATACGCCTACAAGTTAAAGCAGCCGATGTCCAAGTGAGTTCGATACTCTCTCGGCCTCTCCTCATCTATCAAACAATCGCCATATCGGCCGGAGAACTGCGGAAAGCAAGTGAAAAATGTCCAACACTTGTGGACCTGCATCTGCTGTCTGACGTCAGAAAATCCACGCCCCTCCCACTTGCCATTCTCAAGCAACTGTAGTAGGGGAACGGAGTGGTCTGTGGCATTCGGTATCGACATCATATCCGAACGGTGAAGGACAAACCAGGCCATCAAATAAGTGTACGGGAGCTCCGTCTTAATGGTAGGAATCTGACCCGGTAAATCACTTTCCTTCCGTGTAAAGGCACCAGAAAGCTGTCGAAGTCCTCGATGGATGTTGACCACCATCACCGGAAGAAGTGAAAGTTCTTTCTTATAAGCGAGCTGAACTGCTGGATAGAGCACTTCCAAGGGCAAGGCATCGCCAGACTGATATGGAACCACACACTTCTTCAACCAAATAGCGAGATAACCGGCAAGAAGAGTCATCGGTCGAATCGGTGCGGTCGCATGCCATAAGAATGATTTGAACTTGGTCTCTACAGGAAAGCCACCCTCAGGACTGCTAGTGGTATAAGAATGAGCGTCAATCTTCTTCAGCAGACTGTTCACCCCTGAGGGAGTAAGTGGGGCCAACTCACAAATAGCCTCGCCAGAATTATTCTCTAGATTCTTGAACAAATAATTTGCAAATTGCTTCAGACTCACGAACACCTTATTCCTCTTTGCTAAAGGCTCAGACTGCGCCAAAGCAATATGATAGTGACAAGTGAGGTCCCATAGAGTCTCACAACGGTCGGGCATGCGATCCTTCAATTGATTCAATTCATGATTAGAGGGAAAGTACTCCTGGTATAGCATCTGTCCCATGGGCAAGCCAGAAATCCTGTGCATCTCGTGAAGAGCCAAGCCCAACTCCCCTTACCGGGTCAGAAAAGTGTTCGAATCTGGATTATAAAGCTTGAACAAAGCACAGAAATGCCTCGCGCTGACAGGCAAGCCATACATGGTGGCACGAACGGCTGCATATAAACCACAGGCGTGCAACTCCTCACCCCATCGGCTCAAGACGTACGCCGTCATGCGAGTCCACCAAAGCTTGTCCAAAGAATGGACCCAACCATAAATCCTGTGACGCGTCGCAGGCATCTCTCATCCTAGAGTAGCGAGGTGATTCCTCAAGGTAGAAGCGGTGGCAAAGAACTCGTTACATGGTGGTGCATATAGCCCCAATACCCCAGGACGCAATCCGGTGACATGACTCCTACTCGAGCCAGGAAATGCCTGATGAGTGATGTAGCCGCAGTGGACACTCTCATGCTCCTCCGTCAAGCGCCACGACATCTCCCGTGTCATAGCCTGACGCCTGAACTCAGTCAATGAACGATGCCGAGGAATCTTCGGTAAATATATGAAGCCACTGCCAGTTTTATGAAGCCACTGCTCGGCCTCAATAAACACGGCATCCGGGTCTTCAACAGAGTCGCCGAATAAGAAGTCACTCTTCCGAAGAGGCTGAATAGAACTGGCGTCCTTCACGAAAGGTGCGTCGGTAATCAACTGTCGAAGAGCTCGGTGCCCACCTTCCTTCACCACCTGGACAACCTCAGTCGACGTGTCCAAAGTGAACTGAGGAGTAACTGGAATAGGGGAAAAGTCGTCGGAAGTCGAATAGTACTCGCCACGACGCCCATACACTGCGTGAGATGAGAACGCTCCAGAAGGATATCCCACTGGAAATAAACAGTTAAACATCTGTTAGTCTCAATTATAAAAGGAAGTTGAACTCATCTTACAAATGGGTAAGATAGAGTCATTGCCTTATAAAGGGTGAGACGATTCGGCCACATTGTGCAATCACAAGATAGGGTATATTGACAATATATCCCTGCCTTATAAAGCACAGTGCAGCGTCAAATCGCCCCTTTTATTTTTGAGATATGGTTTTGACCAAGCAAAACATATCTTTAAAGCGTCGATCCTCACCAAGGAGAATCAAGGCTCTTCCCGATTACCTCACCAAGGAGAACAACGTGGGGTAAAAGGACTAATTTGCAAATTTCTAAGAAAAAAGGGCTAATTTGTAAATTTCCAAATATTGCCAAAAATAGCTCACCAGCGTAAGAGGGAGGCGCGCCATCAGCCGACGTAGCAGGGGAACGACCTCTCGAGGCACGCGACATAATGATCTGCAAAATAAATTGAGGGATCAGATCTAGAAAAAAGATCGCTTTTTTATCAATTCTACCCCCCTGAAAGAGAAGATCGAGGCGCCAAATCATGATTCTAACCCTCACATGCGATCCCACAAATCCATAAATTGAATTAAGCATAAAATAAGCCAAAGTTGTGGAGGATTTACCTAAAGAAAGCTCGAAGATCCGACAAAAATCAAATCTTGAAAGAGGCTCAGACCACGCGCTCGAGGGGCCTGAGAGAAATTTTTATATGAAGATTTTTGGGAGATTTTTCAGTCCAAGATCAAAAGGAAGCCTAGATCTAAGACAACTATGAAGGTTTGAAGGAGAACGGACGCTCGAGGGAAGAGAAAAGCCAAAAAGAAGGAGTAGGGGGGGCCGGCCCTAGAGAGGAGAAAGAAAAGAAAAGAAAGAAAGAAAAAGACCCCCTTTTATAATGTGAACCAGCCCTGAACCAGACCGGACCAAGGTGAACCAGACCAGACCAGTCCAAATGAGTTCAAAAGAGGCTAAACCAGGTTGAACCAGACCAAACCAGACTGAACCAGACCAGACCAGAATGAACCAGTCTGAACCAGTCTTGAACCAATTCTGAACCAGTCTTGAACCAGGTTGAACCAGTCTTGAACCAGGTTGAATGGCGCTAGAGGAAGGAGCGGAGGAATTTTTGAGCCAAATTGTTGCCTTTTTGGACCGGTTCAGATAATTATCATACCGGTTCAACTCATTCGGGCATGAAAAATACTCCAATAAGGTATACGAGTATAAACTATTCCCCATTTTTGTTAAGAAGTTTCTGGAGAATATTTTTTCTAAAAAATATTCTTAAGGATAACTCAATAACACAATAACACAACGCCGGACAACGCGTCGCAAATAAAGACTCAACGCCAACAATCGAGAGTCAGTTATATGTTGAACCAACAAGCACGAGCTAAAGATTGGAAAATCAGGAATCGACTTCAAGTTCAAAATTCCGACAACGGTCAGACAATAAATGCAGCACCGGAACCCTTACAGATGTTCGACAAAGCACCGGACAGCCTGAAGGATTGAAGGATTACAGAACAAAAGGTCATTCCAAGGTCCCGTTATACTGACCGAAGGTAGGGGCAATCATATCCAAAGTATTCCAGACCCTTCTATAAAAGAACGAGGCTGAAATACTTTGGAGGGGGTATCTGTAGGCGTATAAAATTACCTATAGGTCCCTTAGCACAGCTCGGCATGATAATTCGACAAATCAACGGACGTTCGGGTGACGAGGCGACGAGGTCAACGAATTGCACGTAAACAACGGAATGCGTTCGCGTATGGAACCAATCCAACGGTTCGGAAAGTCAACGAGTCATCCAACAACAAAATGGATTTAAACTCAAACACCAAGGCGGATTTACTGCCAAATGAAGACCCGGACTGTCAAATCAAAGTCCGAACAAATCAAATACAGAACCGAAACGACGGAAAACACCCCAAGGGGGCTCGGCAAAAACCGAACCACCTCGGGGTGGCTCGGCCAAGGCCGAGCCACCCTGGGGTGGCTCGGCCCAGTGCCGAGCCACCCTAAGGTGGCGACCAGATCTGTGCCAAATGCACAGATCTGGTTGCCTATAAATAGGCCAGGTGATTCATCATTTTGGAGGACTTTTGAAGAACTTTTGGAGAGCCGAAACTCTGCCGGATTGAGACCTCGTGCTTGAGTTTTTCGAAGGCTTGAAGACTTGGACATTCGGATCTGATTCTTAACGAGCACCCGCATCACAAAAGGCAGGAGTTGGAGAGGATCGAGATCTCAGATCTACGTTGCTACACTCCGGATCAAAGCTTGGTCTTTGATTCCGAGATTTGAACGGTTGTTTCCTTGGTGAAATAATCCCTCCGGCTATTATTTCCTTAGTGAAATAATACCCGTAATATTGCGTAGATCTGCTCGGATCAAGATCACGCGGTAGTCCACGGCAAATAACCCCGGCACAGGCAAGCAACACACGCAAGCGAGTGACCGGATAACAGGAGCTCGTGATTTGTTCGGTAAACAAGAGAAAAGTTGTAATTTTTATTTCTTTTTTTCTTTGATTTTCATTGTAACCGGATCTTATAAAAAGACCGGGTCTTTCTGTAACGCAAAAAAGTTGTTATTGAAGAGTGCAATGGAATCGTCAATGAAGAAAGCATCAATTTTTCCCGCGAATAAAGCCATGCATGACAAGTCAATCTATTCAAGTCCATGCTTCAGAAGAATCATTCTTGGTATACTTAGTATAAGATTATATTATGTGTGTTATTCTATAAGCTCAAATACACACACACATTTTATTTGTGAATTTTCATAAAAATAAGTGTTTTTATGTAAAATATATTCAAATACATTTTGGACTATACAAATCATGCTAACATCTTTTATTATGTCCATAAAAAGATTACACAAGTTTTCAGAACTTGATTTGAGCTAAAATGGCAAAATCAACATATTTGAAAAATATGTATTTTAGCACTTTTGAATATTTTTGTGTTTTCACAAATGATAAGAGAAAATTAAAAAATTCTTTTTCCAACATGTTCATATTCATGTTTATAAACTTTTTTCAAAGTTCTACATTTTTTGGAATTAATTTGCTATTTTTTATTAAGCCTTGAAACTCTACTTGAAAAATCGTTCCAGGCTGATAACCTGTTATCAGTCGACTGATCAGTCGACTGAAGAATGTGCATGCAATCTTTAAAAGTTTCTGTTCTATTTTGGTCGACCGATAAAGATAGTTAGTCGACTGATGAGCTGTCTGGCGCCTACAACGGTCAGCTCATCAGTCGACTGATGATTTCCGTCAGTCGACTGATAAGCCATAATGTCTATATTTCTAGCCTTAGTTATTTTATCATTTTTGCTGGTTTTGCTTGGGTTTTGTGCCTTGATTTTTTATCCTATATAAACCCCTATTGTTCTCATCAGAAGATCTATCAAAGAGGGTTTTAAAAAGAGTTTAAAGAGTTTTAAAGTTTGTTTAAAAGTTTTTAAGTATGAGTTTACAAAGAGGAGGCTTGCATTTTCAATTGAAAAATTCATCTTCAATCTTCTTCAACCTCTATTGTGTTTATAGAGAAGTTTTCCTAACTCTTTTCTTTAGCAATTTGTTTTTTATTTTCATATTATCATCATTGCTAGTTTTGCTAATTGAGTTAGATTTTATTTATACTCATTTTATCACACACACCCTATTTAAGCTTGTAGCATTTCATACATCATATATTGGGTTGTGGGATTGTAATTTGTGAGATTGAGCTTACATTGAGTTCTCATCCATATTAGAGAATGTTTTATTGTATTTGAGCTTCATTGAAAGTTGCACATTGTATTACACTTTGATACCGAGAGAAGTGGTTGGTGAGAGACGCGGTCGGTTCCAAGAGAAGTGCGTCGGTAGTAAAGCCTAGTGAGACGTGGTAATTCCAAATATTTGAGGAAGGTGACATGGGCTAGGCCAACACATAGATGGTGTGAAGTGTATTTGCAATTGTGTAAGGTGTAAAGTTTTCGGTGAACTAGAAAACCGAATTGTGAGGTGTAAACGTTATTCGGGTGAGCTTAGAAAACCCGGTTGTGATAGTGGAGATCTCCTCGAGGTGAGGAGCAGAGACGTAGGTCATGGGGACCAAACTCCGTGAACATATCATGTGTTTGTGATTGTTTTTGTACACTATCACCATTGTTGATTTACTCTTGTTTATCTATCCTTGCATTAATCAAATTGAATATCAATATTATTGGGATATATTTGTTAATTAATTTTAATCGGTATTAATATCTAGTAAGATTATTAATAACCCTATTCACTCCCCTCTAGGGTGCTTTCATTCAACTCTTATGGACTAGCAATTATATTCTTCCTATCAAAGTGCTAGAGAAAATTGATAGCATGTGCTCTGATTTCTTATGGGGTCATAAATTTCACTTGGTAGCTTGGACCTCTATGTGTCAGAATATTAAGCATGGTGGTTTGGGATTATTTTCTGAAAAATTCTAGAATTATGCAATGGTAGCAAAACTCCTTTGAATGATACATCTCAAAAAAGATATTCTCTGGATCAAATGAGTTCACAGTAATTATTTGAGGCAAGCTAGTATCTCGCAAGTTCAAGCTAAAAAGAGTGACTCATGGATGTGGAAGCAGCTGCTAAGAATAAGAAATATGCTGATGGATAAGCTTGGAACTGTGGACAATTTGCTAAATATTATCAATGGAAGCTGCACCAATGGTAAATTCAGTATTTCATTGGCATACAGAGCAATTTTTCAGCAACCAGCATTGGTCGAATGGTCAGAAACTATCTGGGGGGCATGGCATTATCCAAAACATTCATTTATTCCAGAGTTGGTATCCCTTTCAAGACTCTTAACGCAAGAAAGACTATGAAAATGAGGATATTAAGCTGTGTTTTGTGCTCAAGAGATGGCCAAATAGAAACATGTCAACATCTTTATTTTGAATGCTAATATTCTACATGTGTGTGGAATAAAGTAATGGACTGGTTGAGTTTCAATTGGAAGTCTTGCTGCTGGAATCAGGTGATCGGTTGGTTTAGTAGGAACTTGAAAGGAAGAAGCTACAGGAAGAAGTTGAAAAGAATTGTCTTGTCTGTATCAGTCTGCATGATTTTTTGGCAAGAGAGAAATCTTAGGATTTTTCAACAGAAAGCTCGGGGTCCTGATCTTCTATTTCGGTTAGTAAAAATCCATGTATATGTGAAAAATTTGAATGAAAATATACCACAACACATGAAAGAATATATGGAGAGTTTGTAATCTGTGAAGACTGGGGTATATAACCAGTGTTTAGAGTCGATCTGTATCTTGATGTGCTCCAAAATTTTCCATATTTGGTTATGAAAAATTTTTCATTGACCAAAAAATAAAATGTTTAAATTTTATTATTGTTCTTTGTTTACGGCTATTTTCATTTGTTTCTAATTATCTTTGTTCATTTCTTAATATCTTTCATTGTTTAATGATGTTCTAATTAGCTTTTCATTACTTTTGTTCATTTCTTTCATTTCCTCCTTTTTCCGAAACTAATGCTAACTTTCTCCTTTTACTCATGATCTTTCCTTCGCTGCCCCACCTCCCACAGATTTCCTTCGTGACCTTCACCCTACTCTAGTATGAACCGAATGGAGGCAGAGTGAAGCGAGGCCATGGTAGGCCGTGGCAATGGAACGTTGCGATTACTAGTGGAACGAGACCTTGGGAGAGGATAAAGAGAGAAGGGGAAAAAAATTTGAACCAAGAGGGACAAGACATGGTTAGTTTAAGAAATTTTAAAAATGCATCCAAGGCTACGATTACTAGTGGAATGAGTCCTTGGGAGAGGATAAAGAGAGAAAGGATACAGAGGGAAAAAATTAATCCAATAACCAGCTCTAGAAAAATTAAGCATGACAATTATCAATTTTGTAATACATGAAACTGTCCGCAACAGCCAGGATTATTGGGAATGTTATTGGATTAATTCTTTTGGACAAATTTTGAAAACCATCCTATTTGAGAAAATAATTGCAAAAATCGAACCATTCATAAAATATTTGTGAAAACCGACCCAGTTTCAGCCGTCGAGTTTAGTTTCACCCGTCGGGCTGAAACTAGGTCGGTTTTAAAGAAAAATCTTCTGAAACTTCACATGACTTCAAGTCCCGTGAAGTTTTTTGTAAATTACAAAACTTCACGAGACTTGAAGTTCCTTTAAGTTTCGGAACATATTTTGTCAAAACAAACCAAGTTTCAGCCAGATGGCTGAAACTAGGTCGGTTTTGACAAATTTTTTTTTAGAATAGATCGAAATTTGCGTTTTTTTTTTTTTGTAAATATGATGGTTTTCAAAATTTTCCTTTTTTCCTATTATAAGCTTGCGCACCTTGCACCAACTTCAACGCGAGTAGGATGATTCCGGGTAATACATGAAACTGACCAAAAGAGTACTCTAGAGCTTTGGCTATGTTATTTGATTAAAATTTTAAGTGAAAAATCAGGCCTACGCCTTGCACCAAATCTACTGTGATGGTTCAATTTGTTAAAATTCCCCATTACTTCAATTTTCTGGAAATATTAAAATGGAGAAGATCCTGGTTCCAAGACGATTAGAAAATATATAGACGATCATGTATATATCAAAATATAGAACTATCAGTTGATAAATTGTCTATGAATGTTGTACTCTAAGGTCTCAGGTTCGACTCTTCTGAAGAGTACTCACATGAATTTAATTTCCTAAAAAACCTGAGGCCATGCATTTTGGAGGTACCCCTTAGCCCACGCTGGGGTTTGATATCCATGGTCGAATAATTGTGGGGGAAATTCCCATGCCAAACCCAATAAAAAAGAGTGAAAACGTAATAAATGTACTTTCTAGAAATCGAAAGACTATATTTGTAAACATCAATAGATCTATCACTAAAAGACAACAATTCCAATCTTAATCAATAAGCTAAAGTCTATGAGAGTAGTACTTTTATACACAAGAAAAGTTCACATTTTTAGGGGGGAACATTTCATATTAATTTCTTATCGTTTCCTTTAGATTCGATACTAACAAGATTCGTTACAAATATCATTTAAGACCCATTCTCGTGCATAGTGGTAACGCGTGTACATCTTTAAGAGTCCATCCGACGTAGCAAATTCTCAAGTCCACAATTGTGAACGGATTCGCTCCAATCTACAACGCATGAAGCTTCTCGCCAACGATACCACATTTGAACACGTGGCAATCTTGTCATCAAATTTTGCTGTTGCTTGTTGAACGTCATGGAAAACTAATCATCGCTGTTAGATTTCGTCTTCAAAAGAATTCAACCTAACAATTTTTTTAGCAGTACTACCTATCTTCTTACATTTTCAAGCTTCCAAGGCTGACCGTGGCTTAAAAATTGAACCAGTCAACCAACCGGTTCTAGAGTTTTGACGGAAATCTCAAGATGGGCCCATCTTAATATTTTGTGGGCTCTATATATTTAGGTGGGGCCTAGTTGCCCGTGGACTAAACACAACTGTTAGTTGGTAGTTGTATAAGATTCAATATTTTGTGGGCTCTATATATTCAGGTGGGCCCCAGTTGCCCGTCTACTGAAGACAACTGCCAGTTCGGAGTTGAGAAAGACTCACTCATTTCACGTACCTGGTTCTTGTACTAGGCATGAGATGATGATGACGAATGATGATAATGATGCCGTGGCTGGCAGTTATAGGATAGGGTATCATCTCATGACGTTAATGGAATGGATGCATGGTCCCCCTTAACTTGTTTGAGATTAGCTAGCTAATAGCTATAACTATGAGCATGTGTTTGTCATCTCATTCATTTATCTCTCGAGATAATCACCAAATCCATATTGATTATTGACAGTAGAAATGGCTTGGCCATCTCAATTTCATTGGTGACATCTGTTTGTATCCTTATTGTTTAGTCTCTTTATCATGGTTGCAGTTGGAATTTAACCATATGGAATCACCCACTAGTAGGAAAACGACCAAACTAGACG
>BQKN01052842.1:0-11402 GCA_022839385.1 Asparagus kiusianus | reverse complement strand
TATATATATATATATATTGTTATACTCACCCATACTTATTTATAGGGGGAGCTTCGCTCTCTTCATTCTTTTGTTTTTCCCCTTTTTTGATGTTGTCAAAGGGGGAGAAATATTATGAGTATATTCTTTTTATTTATATGAATGATAATTATAATATTGTATATTCATTTCTTTTCATGCATATATCCTTTTTGTAAATTGTTTGTCATCATCAAAAAGGGGGAGATTGTTGGCCTCTTTGTGTTGATGATGTTTAACAAATAATTTACCACTAATGTTATTTGTCTAGTGTTTGTGTTTATCTATTTATTGTAGAACAACACGTTGGAGGTTGGATAGAATTGCGCCATAACGATCATATCAATTAGAGGTTGGCGAAAATAGTGGAGTGAAGCTACACAATTCAAGTTAAAGATTGAAGTTCAAGCTTCATCCGTAAGTTTACCAAGTAGATCTTATTGAAGATCAATATCTTAGCTTGGGTAATTTAGTTTAGGTTTTATATTATGTGTGTTAGTACTTTAAGCTTAATCATATACACACACATTTTATTGGTTTCTATGTATGTATACACACACACACACACACACACACACACACACACACACACACATCTTGGTTTTTGGTTTTATCCACAAACAAAGTTGTTATAAACAAATTCCAAAAATTACTTATACATGTTCATTTTCTATGTGGATAAATTGTTTTGGTCTAATTTCATAGATATGAAACAAATATATACTCATATACATACTCATATGTTTCATATTCTATTGTATTTATGAAAATATTATATTCATTGTTTATAGACTTTATAATAATAGTTTATATCTTTCTTTAAGTCTATAAAACCAGTTTACAAAGTTTCAAAACATGGTTTATATCTAATGTCAAAAACAAGTCTTTTTTCATTTACATATTTTGGACTATTTTGTAAAATAAGGAGATTTCTCATTTGGGAGATGCTTTTTAAAAAACAATTTTTGTAGCATGTGTATTATTATGTCTACAATCATTTTCCAAAGTTTTATATTTTTCTGAATTTGTTTGATATTTTTAAATAGGATTTTAAAATCAGAAAACAGTTTTCAAACCTGGAATTTTCATATATCTGTTTGCGGTCGACCTCCACGGTCAACCGCCACAGTCGACCGTCTTGAGTCCAGAGACTCAGTATGTTTTTCAGTGGCTCGTGGTCGACCGTGACGGTCGATCGGATGAAGTCCAGAGAGTTTTGCGATCGACCGCCACGATCGACCGGCTGTTGTCCTGAGCCCAGATTTTATTTCTGAGCTGCTCACGGTCGACCGCGCGTTTTCTACGATCGACCGCTAAAGTTACCGTTGGCTTCCAACAACTATTTCCAGTAGCTATTTTTCTTGGGGTTTTTGCTGATGTTTTAAGTTGGTATAAATATCTCATTGCTTTCAACTCTTTAACATCCAAGAAATGTTTTAAACAAGTTTAACAAGGGTTTTAATGTTTTTTTAGTGTGTTTTAAAAGAGTTTGTTTGTGAAGAGGTTTCTTACAAGTGAAGGAGATCATCTACATTGTTTGAAGCTTCATTTTAATCCATCTCTCCATCTTGTTTTTCAAAGAAGAATTTCTAAACTCAATACTAGCTTTGTATTAATTATTTATTGTTTATTATTTTTATCAAGCTAGGGTTTACATTGAGTTTATGATTAATTTTCTCATTGCTTACACACACAACCATTAAGCTTGTTGTATTTGCATACATTATATAATTGGGTTGTAGGGAATTGTAACAGTTGAGAGTGAGCTTAATTGAGTTCTCATCTATTGTAGAGAACAAATTTGTATTTGTGAGCGTTAATTGTGTAGATCACTTTGTAATACACTTGTACACCGAGAGGAGTGTATGATGAGAGACGGGGTCGTCCCAAGAGGAGTGCAGTAGATAGTAATGCCTAGAGAGAGGTTGTAATTCCTAACATTTGAGGGAGACACGGACTAGAGACCAACACTTAAGAGGGTGTAAAGTGGGATTGCAAGAGTGTGAGGTTGTAAAGTTTTTGTTGAACTAGAAAACCGAGTGTGAGGTGTAAACGTTATTCGGGTGAGCGTAGAAAACCCGGTTGTGATAGTGGAGATCTCTTCGAGGTGAGGAGCAGAGACGTAGGTCATGGGGACCAAACCCCGTGAATATATCTTTTGTTTGTGATTGCATTGGCGTACTTATTCTGGTATTCATATCCTATATCGTCTTTGTGTATTGCTCTTCATATTGCGCTATCACATTTGTAGTTTATTTATTTTATCCTTGTGTTAGTTTATATATCCTTGCATATATTTCACCATATATATCTTTGCAAGGATATATCCATTTGTTCATATTGCATATTCTTGCTCATAACATATTGTATATCTATCTTGCAAGAATAATATTTGAATTAGTTTTAATTGGCATTTAAATCGGATTAGATTAGCATAAGACCCTAATCCCCCCTCTAGGGTCTAACACCAATGAATAGGTCCGCGTCAAAAGGACTCGTTCAACTCTCGAGGGGCGTATCCAGAAATATCGTGCACTTCTCACGCATGCATGTATTCTTGTGCAAAAGAAACAAGAACTACAGAAGGAAGAGATGACCAAACAACCACCGAAATCCAAACAAGTCTGGGTGCTAAAGGCCAAAACAATGCTAAAATCAACTCGGAGAATATCCAAAAGGTATCCCACAGGTCGAAATAGTCCACACTGTTTCGTACAAGGGTCTAGCTCCACGGGCATTTCTCAGCCTCCGTCGGCCTTTGTTCTTGCTCCGTCTGCTTCCGTACCTCTGGTGAAGCCTACACCAGTGTTGATCTGTCAAAATTCAAAGTAGCGATGGTGGATCGACTTAGTTCTTTGCACAAGGATTGAGGCAAAGCTCCGGTAAAAGAACACAAAGCTCCGATGATCAAAACCTGAGCAATTCCTCAGACCGGGGGTCATACAAATACTCTGTCAAGCCAAATGCTGCTCAAAGGTTTCCGGCCAAACAAACTAGGACACCTCAATGTAGTTGTTCGTGTGACGTGTACAAAAGAGTCAAGCATGCCTTCCCTTTCACGAGAATTCCTGTCACTTCTTGCATGGGGGTGCATGTCGAAGTCCAGGAGCCCGTTAAGGCTCCACACCCACAATGGGGTGGTTTCAAACATGTGACTCTTGAGAGTGGCAATAAGGTTGTACATTCCCAGAAGAAGATGTATCCGTCAAAAGACGATGTTGTACCCAAGAAATCACACCAACAAGTGATGGAGTGCTATGGCCATTTTGCTGACGAGTCGTGCCATCAGACCGGGGGTATGAACAAATCTCGAAAAAAAGTTCCCAAGAAATGAGTTTTCATTGTCCATGCTAGAGACTCATTAGGGCAGTATTATCAAAATGTAGATGCCCCAGAACCATTTCATAAAGGGTCTCAGTATTCGAGAAACTTGCAACTAAAGCATCAAAGGTCAGATCAAAACGCTACCACAAGAGAACTTCTGCCATCCAGGATGATGAATTCCCTAAAGTCATAATCAACATGGCTGATAAAGGAAAGTCTGTGATTACTTCAAATGGCTCTAATCCTAACTTTTCTCCTGGAAGAAAAGTCGATTCAGGAATAGCCTAACGAATGTCTCGACTCCAGCTAGGAGCCATCAAACGCAGGGGTTACCCGAAAATGTACGAAGGACTATCTTCAAATGACGAACTTTCAGATACATGTTCTATAATCACCTTCGATGACACAACGTCCAGCATAGGGTCCGGCAAAGGGCAAGCAAAGGAAGCGTTCATGATCACTCCTGATCAACTAACTCAGATGCTTCAGGATGCTCTAAAGAGGAAACAAGAAGAACTCAGGGTTGAGTTGAAAATAGATATAGAGTTGGCCATGCAGCAAATAAGAGAGTGGCAGACTTAACGACTTCAATCTCCTGAGTCTAGTCAGCAAGCTAAATCCAGCAGCTGCACTCAAAACGTCGTAAATGACAGTGATCCAAAAGTGGATAAAGTCATTAAGCTTGATGCACCCCTCAATAACACTAGGGGTGGTTTAAATGCACCCCTCAATAACACTAGGGATGGTTCAATTGATTTTTCTTAACATCCTCCGACGAAAAATACGGGCGAGGATAAGAAGATGAGAGAACTTGAGCACAAGGTCAATGTCTTAATGTTCGCTCAAGAGATGAAGAAGACGGGCATTCCATGCCCATATCCAAGGGAGTGGGATGCAATTCTGTACCCGTCAAAGTTTAATTTAATTAACTTCATGCCATTTGACGGGAGAGGCTTGCTAACCCAACACTTGGTCTACTTCAAATCTCATTTGGGTATAATCTTTGGGAATGAACCCTTGATGATTCGGTTATTCACAGTCACCTCTTCGCTGGGCCACCTTCAATTAGTACCGTCGTCTCAAGCCAGGAAGCGTCAACTGCTAGGATGACATGGAGAACCTATTCCTCAGTCACTTCTTCGATGATAACACTGAAGTGTTGATCGGAACTGTTCTAGATGAGAAGCAAAAGGATGGGGAGACGGTTGATAGTTTTGTCAAACGCTTTCGCAACCAGCCAATGAACTGCCATGATCTGGTCACAGAGGAATTCATACTCCAGACTTGTCATAACAATATTTCCATGGACGTGTTAGAGGTTATGGGAGTTGTACCTTCAACCACGTGGAAAGAGTTAAAACTACACGGTGAACTGGCTGAACACTTTCAAAAAAGAAAGAATGCTGAGAGAAGCCCATCGACGGTTAAGGCACCTGCAACTGCTCCTAGATCACAGAAGGAGTATTCTTTCAAAGATGATGAAGTTTATCCATCTTTGAGTACCTCCTCACCAACAACAAAATTAAGCTATCACTAGTTACAAATCAGGAGGAAGCAAATAAGACCTTGGATCCAAAGTACTGTGCGTATCATAGGAGGGTCAATCATCCAACCGAGACTTATTTTACTTTGAAGAACAACATTCAAGCCTTGGTTGATGTCGGCGTCATAATGACAAAACAAGCCAAATCAGGACGGCAATAACTCCGATAAGTATACGAGTATAAACTATATCTCCTTGAACCTCCAATGGGTACACGAGGTTAAACTAATTCCCGAAACACTGAGGAGTATATGAGTATAAACTGACTCACCGCGCTCTAACGTCTTAAGAGCTTAAACTATGTAGACTCCAGTTAAACGTATGAGTATAAACTGTGTTCATGTCGGTCAACGCGTTGCACGTCGTTCAACGCATTACAATGAAGGTCAACACGCTACAATAAAAGTCAACACCGGTCAACGCATTGCAATGAAGGTCAACGCTAGTCAATACATTGTAACAAAAGTCAACGTCGGTCAACGCAATGTGGTTAACGCATTGCAATGAAGGTCAACGGCGATCAATGTGTCAGTAATTTCACTGAAATAAGGCTCGAAAAAATTCCAAGTCAAAGGATAATTCTGGGGAGTTCAATCATGATTCAGATACAAACTCCCGACGAAGATGAACCAGTTCAACGTCGATTCAATGACACTAGCCAATTTAGAAATCCACACACTAGTTTTAGTTCAAGATTTCAACAATGGTTAGATGATAAATGCGGCACCAGAAGAATTTTAGCTATTCGACAAAATACTGAATAGATTAAAAGCTGAAGAAGTCAAAGAATTGAAGGCTAGGTGTATCATAACCAAAGTATTCCAGTCTTCTCTATAAAAGAATGAGGCTGAAATATTTTAGAGTGGGTATCTGTAGGCGTCAAAAATTGCCTATAGGTTCCCTCATGTAGCTCGAGATGAAGAGAATGTGATGGATATCATTATCCAAGTCAAAGATGATTATCTGATGCCGTAAAGAAGCAAACAAGCGTATGAAGCGAGTCTGCGAAGTATACGAGTCAACAAAACACGCGAAACGGCGAAACGATGAGTGAAATACCTTATGTGTTTTGCCCACATGGGTGAAACACCAAATGTGTTTTGCCCATATGGGCGAAACACACAGGCTGTTTCGCCCGTTCAGCCTCCCGACGACATGTATTTCGATAGAATTTTAGGTTTCGTTGATTCTAGAGCCTCCCCAACTGACTTGAGGCTATCTTTAAATATAGAAAAGTGGTTATCAACTAAAGATAAGATCAAATCATGAATTCTTATTTGAAAATAGGGCACCCAAAGCCTATAAATACACCCCTAGAGCCCCTATACACGGGGATCTAAAGTTTTAGACTTGGAGGCGAAGCCCTGACATTTTGGAGAGTAAGGAGCATGAATTTCAGATCTAAAGGCGAGTCTTGGCGAGTTCTTCAGCACAAATAGGAAGAGTTTGAGAGATTTGTAGCCCTCCCCCTAGCATCCTTAACCTATTTCCTTAAGATCAAACTTCGTTTTGATCTTGAGAAGAGTACCTATCTCACTTTGTTGAGATAGTTACTTCAGTTCTTATTTCCTTTGTGAAACAAGATCTACTGGATCTGATACTCGATGGTCCACAGATCAAAGAGTCCTCGGTACAGGCAAAGATCCCATGCAAGCAGCGACCGATAAACGATCATGCGTATGTTTCTAGGAAGTCTTTATTTATTTTTATTTGTGTAAGAAAAGTCTTATAAAAAGACTCCTTCTTTTTGAACTTATTGTAAACGATAAACGTTATAAATGAGTTCCACAATGAAATTAATTTTCGACGCAAATAATAAGCATGGTGAGTATAAAGATAAGAAAAACCCCCCCTATCAAAAAGCCTTAGAGCATATATCAAAGATAATAAGGCATCTATATGTGAGCAAACATACACAGATATAAGAACATACTAAACACAGCTCACACTCAAAATGACCTAGAAAGCACATATATATATGTCATCATGAAGGTGTTACAAGGTCTCAAGATGGAAAACAAGTCTAAGTAAAGCAAAAAACAGTCTCTTGGGTCACCGTTTAGTAGATTAACAAAATGAGAATTCAAAGGAACTAGTACAAATAAAACTCCAATAGTAACAAAATGAGGATCCAAAGGTGTTATTCGGAAATATTTATGAAAGAAAATCTATGAAAAATATCATGAAAAAAATTTATGAAAGTATTTATGAAAATCCATAAAGGAGAATCCATGAAAGCCAAATGAAAGTAAAAAAAAAATCATAAATCAGTCAACTGATGAAGGTATCGGTCGACCGAACATGTCATAAATCGGTCGACTTAAAGTATCAGATAGCGGTTGACTGAACAGGAAAATCAGTCGACTGATTATACATATCATTCGACTGTCCTGAGAGTTTTGTGAAACTGTCTGGCCTTGATCAGTATTATCGGTCGACTAGTTAAGGATTCGGTCGACTTATAACATTAAAAATCCATAAATATTCAAACATAAATCATGATTGATTAAGAACTTAAAATACAATAACATCAAAATGTACTTGATCAAAAAATCCATAAAACATCATTTTTGAAGAATATAAGTAAGTGATTAAGCAAACATGAGTCAATGGATGCACATGCCTAATCCACCTCTTATACGATAAAAGGTTTCTTCACAAAGAAGCTTAGTAAAGATTGTTAGGTCTCATGTTTATGTGCCTACCATCTAATCTGTTTTTAATGATTAACAAATATTTTCTAACATCGTTTGTCGAGTGTTTGCATTTGATTGTTAGGTAATCTACACAAAAATCCTCATTTGGAGGTTGGTTGGAATTGAGCTTAACAATGATATTCAAAGGAGGTTGGATGGAAATAGAAATGAAGCTGTCACAATTCAAGTCAAGATTTATCATCACTTCATCCGTAATCAAGATGAGCTTAATTGAAGATTTATTGCTTGGGTATAGTGTTTTTAGGTTTATACTTCGCGTGTTTATATTTAGAGCTCAAAATTCATACACACACACACACATTTTGTTTTGATTTATTGTTTGTTTTGATTTATTATCATTTTGGATTATAGACTTAACGACATAATCTTCTATCTTTTCTCAAGTCTATTAATCTATTAAAAAGTGTTTCAAAACTTGTTTCATCAAAATCAAGTTTTAATGTTTCCGTATTTTTGAGCGACTTACAAAATAAATGAGTTTTCACAAATGAGAAATAAAATTTGAGAAATTATTTTTCTAACATGTTATTTTTCATGTGTATTAACATTCCCAAAGTTTTATTATTTTTGGAGTTGATTTACTATTTTAAATTAATTTTACAAAATCAACTCTTCAAGAAATTTTAGAAAATTGAATATCTACCTTTCGGTCAGTGATTTTTTACAAATACGAATTGATATTTTAGAAATTTTTTCTCTAACATGTTTATCTTCATATCTATAAATGTTCTACAAAATTTTACTATTTTTGGAGTTGATTTGCTATTTTAAAATAAATTTAGAAAATTAGCTTTTTAAAATTTCAGAATCTCCGTACATGTTATCAGTCGACCGATTCTTAAAATCAGTCAACTGATTACCTCTCATTAGTCGACTGATATGAGTCCATTAGTTGACCAACCTGTGCATTTTTCCAGCATCTATTTTTTAGTCAAAATTATTCAAACGATCCCTTGCATCAGTCGACTAATCAACGGTTTGATGCATAACGGCTAGTTTTTTATTGTTTGTGTTTGAGGCTATAAATAGGCCTCAATGCTTGATTTTTTTTCTAGAGAGTTTTTACAAGATTTTAAAGAGGGTTTACACCAGTTTATTTCTAAGTTTTGGTGTATTTATTTATGTAAAGAAAGTTTCACAAAGAGAATGCTTTCAATTTCGGATTTGAGGAGTTCAACCTCAAATTTATTCTTCTACATCTCTTTGTTTAGAGAAGTTCTTCTAAACTCATTTTCTAGCTATTTTTATATTTTGATTATCACATATAAGCTAGATTAAATTGAGTTTAATTTTATTTACTCATTGTTTACACACACAACCACTTGAGCTTAAGTATTTCACATATAGTATACTTGGGTTGTGAGAGTGTATCTTGAGTGAGCTTAAATTTCCTTCTCATCTTTGTTAGAGAACAAATCTTTGTTTGCACGAATTGTAAAAATATGTTGTAATATACAAGGACACTTAGAGGATTGGTTGGGAGAGACCGGGGTCAATTCTAAGAGGAGTGGCTTGGTTGTAAAAGCCTAGGGAGAGGTAGTAATTCTAAGCACTTGAGGAAGGGACACGGGTAGACCAACACTTAGAGGAGTGTCATGTGAGATTGATAATATATAAATGGTAAATGTTTTTAATGAGCTTTAAAAACCAATTATGTAGTAAATTTGTGATTAGTGGAGAATCTCCTCGAGGTGAGGAGCGGAGAGGTAAGTCGAGGGTTGACCGAACTCCGTGATTATATTGCTTGTTTGTGTTTGGCATTGGCGTACTTATTCTTGTGAATATTTTTATATCGTCTTTTGTCTTATAGTTTATATCACCTTTTGTTTATTATTTATCCTTGCATATATCACATGTGTATATCATATTGCTAGGATATTATGAATAAGTTTTAATTTGGCATCGTAATCAGATTAGATTAGCAATTACCATATTCACCCCCCTAGGGTACTTTCAAAGATGTCCACTAATTGAGGTTTTGACTTAATATAAATAAGAATGCATCTTTCCAAACTACATAAACACGCCAAAAAGTAATGTTGAACATTTATATGTTTGGTTCGAGAATAAAGTACTGATTTTTTTTGAAATATTTATAGCACTAGTATTACCACAAAAAATTTTTGTATCATAAAAATATAAGTCAAAATCTACCAAATTTTGTTTCATTCATTTTTAAAATTAGCAAATGCTAGAACATAAGAATTGTCTTCATCCTTGCAACTGGCGCAAATGTTTTGTCATAATATATCCTTAGGAAACCATTCTAGCTTTTCATCAAAATCAAAACCAATAAAATTCATAATATGTAATGAAAAATAAAATATGTATGAGAATCAAAATAAAGTTGCTATTTTGTTTTCATTTAGGTAAAAAATTTGATCAATCTATGTTTCCAAAAATAAGTTTTGCAAAAATATTTTTCCTAAAAAGAAATGAAAACGGAAACACAAAAAAATTATTTTAAAATTAAACATATTTTGGCACCCAAACGCTCTTGGTGCCAGAGAGTTTAGGGACATAACCCCTATCAATATAATCTAATGCCCTTGAGTTATGATCCCATTTGGACGCATTTAGTGCACGGATCCGATCATAACAAAAATCACACAAATGACCCATCTTATCGTAATAAGTATAATGGAATGGATGCACTTGTTTTTGTTGACTATTCAATTATGCACGAGAAATATTTGCAAACAAAGATGGTCTTTTTGAAGCATTTTGCAAATTTGAAACTTTTTGTAAATCAAAATGAAATTTTGCCAAGTTGCCAAATCTATTATAAAAATTATATTTAAACACATGAACATGCTTGTGATAAACCGTGGGTGCATGTGTGTATGTATAGTGAAAAAAACTTGATGAGATGCACAATGAGTAATAATGTTAGAAATAATAGGTTTTTTTGCATCATAGCAAAATTTAGCAATATGACATTTACGACTACAAATAGAGAATTTGTAAACGTTACTATACATATGGCATAGTGAATAGATGGTTAGGAAGTAGTAGCACGAGACTTAGCACACAAGTCCACAAATTTTTTGTGATCGTCAATGCATGTATTTAAAGTTGAATCTAAAGATAAAATATGATTTTTCATATTATTCAACTTATTATTTAGCACAACAGCTTTGGCAATAGAAGTAGAGCAAACATGATCATTCTTGAATAAATTAATTCATTTCTATTAGCTTCTACTTCTAACATGGCATCAATTTTGTCATGAGATAAGCTAGCAATGTTCAAAGTAGAAGAATCATGATCCAATTTTAATTTACCATTGTTTTCTTTAAGGATCACATCCTCTTTAGCAATGATATCAAATTTGGATACTAGCAAATCATGATCGGATTTTAACTCTACATGCTTGCTTTGCAAACTCATGAAATTATGATGCAATTTGTTGTAGGCATTCATTAATCTCTCATATGCACATGCAAGTTTATTAATAGATAATTCATTTTTGGATTCAGACTCGCAGACCTCACTAGGACAATCGGCTAGTGGCTGTTTGCACGAAGATGCTCCGATATTGTCAACAATCACACTTGAAGCGGAATCCACCGAAATGCATTGAATTTCCTCCAAGTTGCCGTGATGTGCTTCTATATTTTTCCATAATATATAAGCACTATCAAAAGAAGTAAGTTTGTTAGAAATAAATGGATCGAAAGCTTTAAGAAAAAATTCTAATAACAACTTGTTCATAGTAAACATCTTCTTATCATGCTCGCACCACTTGGATTTCTTCAATATGGACACAATATAAGCACAATCAATTACTTCCCATAAGT
>BQKN01052826.1:0-12126 GCA_022839385.1 Asparagus kiusianus | reverse complement strand
CTCCAGAAACAACACTAGTCATGTTGACTAAGAACTCTTGAAGTCTACTCTTTCAGGTGCATCGTTGCCTTTTAGTTTGAACCTCTCAAGATTCAAGATTATGACTTAAACGACTAAAAACTAATTCTTTTTCAGGAATACCTTTGCATTGGTAATTCTTTTAAACTATCATGACTACTTTCCAGAGGGTCGCACAATATTGACATTAGGGAGCTTTCTTCAGAGATAGGAATTCTTTTAGATCACCATGTTGATTGCACTTTTCAGAGGCTTCTTTGCTGCTTTTAGCCTTAGTGTATGAATTTCACTTATAGTGATGCTGACCAGGCTTTTATCTAGTAAATTTAGACTAATCATCATTAATTTTATTCCCTTGCAAGGATTTAGATGAGGGATTACCCCTATTATTAGCTTCTATTGAGGGAGTATAGTGAGCAGCGTGAGATGCTTTAAATCGAACTCTTAAAGAAGTTGTGGACTGATGTCCAAGATCAAAAGACGTAATAACGTCTTGACCTTCACTCAAGACGATGGTCGAGTTTTATTTGCTCTAGGCAAAGTTCATTTGGCGAAGGTCATCTTTACACACGTAAGGGTTGATTTAGGCCTAAAATTCGCACTGTAGCGAATTTACGATAACTGTGTATAGTCACCATTGATGAAGATTGGTTCATGGAAATAAATTCCTCGAACTTCATTTGGTCAAATTCAATGACCAATGATTCAACATAAGACCCCAAGGGTCTTAGTGTCAGTGTGCGACATAATTTTCTCGTCGGAGAAGAAAAAAGTTTCCAGCTGAGTTGGCATCCTACTTTGGATCTTTTGTATTGTAATTGATATAGATTACAATTGAAAGACTTATAATAAAACTAATAAAAAATTATATTTTCTAGGGTTTCTTTTCTATGTGGCGATGGAACTTCAATCTTGGATTTTGTTGACACACTGACTAAGACGATAGGTCTTTTACTATTGATGAAAACTTGGTTTCTTTAAAGATAACCCAGTCTTCTCTTAGGACCAAAGCTGGGTCGATCTCTCGATTTGTTCGTGCATAAGAGCGTTGATCTCTATATATTTTTTAGCTCTTAAAATAAGCTATCTTATCTCCTACTATAGGCTAAAAGAGAGAGTTAACGGCCTTTAATTGTGGGTTAAGTGGCCATAAAATTTAGAGATAGTGGGGAGCGGTTATCCCCTTAAAAATAACCCTCAAACTACTATTTGGCAGGGTTCACTAACTCGGCAAAGCTCGCTGAAGATGTTTGGGCGAGGCTCGTTTGAATGTGGGTGAACCTTCTTTAGAATCGTGGATGCCGTGGCCCACATGGGTTACTGTGAGCAAAGTACATTAAATGGCGAACTTCACATATGATTTCGAATTTAGCACATAATTTGATTTGTAATTTGGTCGGCTAATGACGCCTTTTGACTCGGCCTAGAGTGTGAAATAGGAATCGACCTATTCTTGCCTTGGTTGGGTCGAGTCGAGATGAGCTATGTGGCGAGGTTCGCTGTAGTTGTTTAACAGTTGATCCGTTCTTGAATTGTCAAGTTTAGTCAAGATGAGCTAGGTGGTGAGGTTTGCTATAGCTATTTGAGAGTCTACCTATTCTTGATTTGGTTGAGATGAGCTGCATAGCGTGGTTCACATTCTTCCTTAAGCGAAATTCGCTACAGCTTGTTATGGGTTCAGGTTTGGGCCCATTTGAAGTATTTAGCCCATAGGTGTTCACTTCTTGGTTTCAAGCTAGGTATTGGCCTAGATGAGACAGTATTTTAACCATCTGCAACTATTCTGTATCACAATAATTCAATAATTAAAATTACAATTTTTCATAATTTTTAAATTTTTTAATAATTTTTCTTCACTTTCTTTTCCCAGTGAAAGCATTAATAAGCTTCTCGTCAATGTATGCTACAAAGTTTTATATAAACCCGTCTAACAAAAGGATGTTGTTCAAACTCAAAGATATTTTATATTTTATATTTAGGAACTAACATAAGTTTATTTTCATAAATTATATTAACCCTAACAATGATTTAAATTACTAATAATTTTAAATTTTTTATTCTAAAAATTTTATCCCATTTCTATTGACGCACCACCTCAATACTAAATTTGTGAGACTGGGACAAGATAATTAAGAACACAAGTGAAATTTGAAAACAACGACGTTACTATTGATGACATATTTGAAGTAAAGGATTTGAACAACGGCGATGTAAGTGATTTCTAATATTTATACTATTTAGTTATTTCTAAAATTTTCATTTATCTTCAGTTATAGTTGCTCACTATATGTAATTAAAAAACATGAAACATTAACAAGACCTATATTATAAAATTACTGTATACTTGAATCTCTTAATTTATATAGGTTAAGTGATTTATAAAAAGTTTATATGAATTTTATTACAATTCAATGAATAAATATATATGTAACTTTGAGACTCTATGGTAAATAATTAATAAGATTTATCATGTATTATAATATAAGCCATTGTCATAAAGTTCACTTGAAGATTTGAATCTTTAATCTCTTAAAAAATTTTAGGAGATACATTTTTTTTTTGCAATTCTCAAATCATGGGAATTAAGGAAGTGTCGGGTTGGCGATATCCTTCCCATGCAGATTCAATAACAAGTTGACAGAGATCAATGAGGTTCTTTAGTAGAGAGGTAAATATTATATCATAAATGTTAAAAATATTCATCCTTTATAAAATATAAGTTTCAAATGAAATAATTTTAAATTAACACAAACATGTTAATTATCTTTAGGTACAAACTTACCTTACAAGTGACGAATGGAATATGCATCTATATTTATAATATTCCATCACAATGTTCTGCGTTTGATAAAAATTGGTCCTCAGAATTAGCAGCTTCGTTGGGTTTGGTATATGTTCTCGTAATACATTAAAGTGTTAATATGTTTTCAATTTAAACAATGAATTTCATGTTGATTTTACGTTGATAAAACAGGGTGCAGATAATACGAATGTTCTACTTGCTATAAAGAAAACAACTAGTAGAAATATGCATTTCCACATAAAAGTTATAGAGTTCAATATAAGTAAATGCATTACAAAGACTACATGATCATTAAAATCATTAATGATGATGTGGATGATAAAAAACTCAGGGAATTATTACTACAAACTGATGGCAAGGTAATACCTCGATAATCTAACTAATAAAATTATATTAAACAAGTATATTTATCATGTTGATTGTACTAATATTAAATTTACTTTTATCAAAGGATGAGAAATCCCACGATATGTCATAGGTTGATGGTGATGATAGTCAATTCGTCGAAGATACTTCTGATTTATCTACACCTAGAAATACAATTGATAAAAAGTTTAAATACAAGGTTTTTGAGAAATACAATAATAGTTCCTTTATTTCAAAAATAAAATCATGTTTGTGTTATCCTAAGAGAAATGTACTATTATCACAGGACAAAAATGCAAATGAAATGAATTAGGATGGTTTTATTGATAACTAATCTGTTGAATTAAATCCTGGCATATCTTCTCCCCATATCTACCATTAATAGCAATGGGGAAAAAAAGAAGATATTAGATATATCACCTATTACTACACTTGATGCATCTGTATTTAAAATACCTCCTACAAGCAGTGCTAAAACAAAGATACAATCTGGTTAGATATTCTATACATTAGCTATTTTAATTTTTTACAACTTTATTTATTTTTTAATATTTTACTCTTTAATTTAATTATTACACATATTTTACGTATCGCACATATGAGCAAAAAACTAGCCTCTCAAGTTTGAGGAAGAAGATGAAGACAGAGAAAAAATGATTGAAATTTAGAGGAGCTTTCTTTAAAATTTTACATATTCTACCCTCAGAATGATTGACTGATAGAAAATATTTTTTTTGGATTGCATCCATTGCTTTTGTTTTTGAACAATATACTTATTATATATGTATTTTCTTGATTTGCGTTTAGGTACTTTTTTTATATCCGGTCTATTCATTATATAAGTCAATTTTAGGATAAATGATTTTAATTTTAATTATAACATAATATATTAGTCCTATTATCATTATTTCTATGCATTGACAAATTTTTTTTACCTCACATGTCAAGTTTACCGTGCTTCCAAAGGTGAGGTGAGTCATTAGAATTTTTTAATTATTTGCAGATAGGAGCGATTGAAATACGATGTAATCGAGGTGAACTTCAATAAGATTGTGCTTAGCACGGGCTAAAAGACTAGTATCAATTTGTGTAGGGATCCCATGCTTGTTGACACAAAGATAGGATTCGGATCATCTCCAATCAGGTGGTAATTGGAGAGGTCCAGTTCTTTCTATCCTTACCTTCAAATCTCAATTTCAAAGATTAAAAGTACGCCGCATATGATTTTCACAGTCAAAATGGTGGTTTTCCAAAAAAAAAAAACCATAGTTAGATTTGATGAAAGTAATTTTATTTATGATAAGATAAAATGTTTCTAAAACCTAATAAAAATGGAAAATAAATCTCCAATTAAATTCTTAATTAGGTGTCAAATTAAACAACTCCCTCTTCTATTTTAAAATTAAATTTCTAAAGTCATGTAGAATTTAGTAGCGTGTGGTAGGGATACTTGTTGTTGCTGTAGGACTCAGCAAAATTCCACTCGCATATTAGGGGCTGTTTGGTTGGTTTCCTAAAAACCAAGAAAAGGAAATCGGTACAAGGAAATCAATATAATAATATTTTTATCCATTTCCATCCCTAAAACTCACCCACAACATCTAATAAAATATTATTTTTATCCTCCAACTCATCTCATTTCATCTCCTTTCTTACCTTTAAAAATAAACCAAACAAAAGAAACGTGTCACATCATCCAACTCATCACATCTCATTTTATCTCATTTTTAAAAATTACACACATCATCCAATAATATTGTGACAACTCATCTCATCTCATTAAACATTCCTTTCCATCCATTTCCTCAAAAAAAAAAACAAGAAATCAATTTCCTTAAGTACGTGTCACATCATCCAATAATATACCTCCAACTCATCTCATCTCATCTATTTTCTTATTTTTAAAAACGAACCAAACACAAACAACCTCAAAACATCATCCAATAATATACCTCCAATTCATTTCCTTATTTTTTTTAACCAACCAAACAACCTCAAAACAAGTTTTTTAAAAAATCACTCACATCATCCAATAATAAGGTGACAACTCATCTCATCTAATCTCCTATTCTATAATTTCCTTCTTTTTTAAGCCAACCAAACAACTTCAAAATAATTATAATAGGAAATAGGTTTCCTATTATTTGATTTCCCAGTTTTTTTGGCCAAACGAACTGCCCCTTAAAGGAAACATTGAACAAAATCACTCGATTCACAACTTGAGCAGTTACTGCAATAATGCTCAAATCACATGTGTATAATTTCTCTACTATATAATCAAGCCATGGAAGTTCCTGATATACTAACTTTTATATCTATATGACCAAGCGATAAAGTAATGTATATCGAGCTACTGTTCATCATCAGGTTTACATGTAATAAATTCGTTGTCTCAGGAAAAATTCTATAATTTTCAGCAATTTACCAATGTTTTTAACGTTTGGGTGCTCATCTAATTGGAGAGAGGAGTAATGATCATGAGAAATTTTGTTATTCGTTTTAGAAATACTTGATTTTATCTTTAATAAATTATTTTCACCAAATCTACTTTGGTTTTTTGAAAACCAATATTTGTGTTTGTGGAAATCCTATGTGACCGTAATTTTTAACCTTTGAAATTGATATTAATGGTGAGGATGGAAAGAATTGGACCCAATTCAATTACTACCTAATTGGAGAAAATGTAGAATATCAGAAGAAACATATTAAGAAGGAACTTTCAAAATTATAAAGTATGAAGTAGAGAAAATAATTTTTTAAACAAAATTTTGAACATGTCGAAATAGTTTTTCTCCCTCTTCGTTGACTTTTTTGTTTGGATTGCAACTATAAATATTGATAGGAAAAGAGAAAAAGGATGTTTTGAGATTTGTTTTGAGAAATGTAGGATAATCACATAATACAAATTAATTTAATTCAATTAGCTACTTTCAAGACACTTTAAGTTTTGCGAGGAGAAAAAATATTTTAGAAATAGGGATGCCACATAGCCTCCATGTAAATATTTAAAAAAGAGCACTAAAATTATTTTTTTTAGGAGAAATAAACTTACTATTTTGCTCGAAAATAGCATAAGTTAGAGGTAAGGCTATACTCGACTCGTTTAGCTTATGGGTCAGGACTCAGGTTGTTAGGGATTCGAAACAATCAAATCGAATACGTGCACTTCTGGACCTTGTGTTTGAGAGTAGGAAAGTAGGAAAATCACCGCAAATAAAAGATAAAATTTACAGGAAAGTAAATAAGAAAGAACACACCAGATTTAACGAGGCTTGACATCATGCCTATGTCCTCGGGAGCCACACCACACAATTCTTTGATTAATTTAAAAAAAGATTACAAGCTCACAAACTAGGTTTTAATCTCTCTTAGATCTCTCTAAAGAATCCTCTAAAAAGCTCTCTTTTTGATGCATACAAAACCCTAAAATCGTTTAGGTATATATAGAAATCCCAGCCCAAACAGAATACAAAACAGATTAGGAAACAAAAAAATCTCGTGGCGGTCGACCGGGCTTGGTCCCGCGGTCAATAGGCCAGAGCATTGATTCTGCACCCTGCACGGTGCACATTCGCAATCGACCGACCCAACTGTTTCCTGTTTTCTTCGTCTTCTTGAATCCAGCTTTGGGTCTACACACTTAGACTAACAATGTCCCACTTGGAGACCAAAGCGCTATCAACGAGCTCACCTGAACTCTCCCATTCTTCGCAAGCATCTTCTCCTCCCCGAAAAAAATCATTTCTTCAATCATCATCATCTCGGCGATCCCACTGATCCTTCTAGTGTGGCTCCGCCTTCTACTCCTACGCGTGAAGGCCAACTGAATTTGCGCACAACTCTAGTTTCTCGATGGTCACTGTTTTCGTCAACATATCCGTAGGATTTTGACTCCCTAAAATCTTCTCTAGCTATAAATTCATGTCCTCAATTAGCGAATGTATGAAATGGTATCATACGTCGATGTGCTTCGTTCTGGCATGATATACTGGATTCTTGGAAAGGTGTATAGCGCTCTGGCTATCACAGTAAAGAACTTTGTTCCCCCTCTTTAGATCCAACTCTTTCAAGCACCCAGTCAACCAAATCATCTGCTTACTGGCTTCAGTCACTGTGACATACTCTGCCTCAGTTGTGGACAATGTTATAATCTTCTACAGATGTGAGACCTAACTCACTATTATCGATGCTAAGATATAAACATACCTCATGGTACTTCGCATCGTATCATGATCACCGGTGAAATCCGCATCCACATATCCCCACAGTACCAAATCCTTCCTCTTGAAACATAGTAGCTTGTCTGTATTCCCTCTTAAGTAACGCAATATCCACTTCACGACCTCCCAATATTGCTTTCCTAGATTGCTTGCAAACTTGCTCACAACTCCTACTACATGGACAATATCCAGCCTCGTGCAAACCTTCGCGTACATAAGACTACTAATGGCTGATGAATATGACACTCTGCTCGTATGATCCTTCTCTGCATCTGTCTTAGGTGATTGCTCCTGATAACTTGAACTAACTTCCAAGGGGCGTGCTAGCAACCTTAGCATTCTGCATGTTGAATCACTGAAGTACCTTCTCGATGTATTCAGGTTGACTCAACTTCAACGTCCCTTTAGCTTCATCTCTACTGATTCGCATCCCAAGAATTTGCTTTGCTGCACCCAAATCCTTCATAGCAAACTTCTTTGCCAATTGCTTCTTCAAGTTGTTTATCTCCACTAAATATGATCCTGCAACTAACATGTCATTAACATACAATAATAACACGATATAGCTGGACATGAACCTTTTAAAGTAGCAACAATGATCTGAATTGTATCTTCCATAGTCATTGCTCTGTATGAAGTTGTCGAACTTCTTATACCACTATCTCAGAGCCTGTTTCAATCCGTATAAGCTCTTCTTAAGTATACACACCATCTCGTCTTTTCCTTCTTCAATGAAGCAAACAGGTTGCTTCATGTAGATTTTTTCATCCATGTCACCATGAAGAAAGATAGTCTTCTCATCTAACTGCTCGAGGTAAAGATCTTCTGTAGCTACTAAGCTCAACACCACTCTGATAGTTGTAAGCTTCACAATGGGAAAAAATATCTCTGTATAATCCACGCTTTCTCGTTGTTAGAACCTATTTACGACTAATCTGGCCTTATACCTCTTGCTTCCATCACTCTCCTGTTTTATCCGATAGATCCATTTGTTATGCAAGGCTTTCTTCTGTGCAGGTAGCTAGGCTAACTCTAATGTTTTATTTGAGTGGAGAAAATCCATCTCTTCTTACATCGCATGCTCCCACTGCTAAGATTCACTAATTTGCATAGCCTCCTCATAGCACTCTGGCTCTCCGCTATCTATCAAAAGTAAGTAATCAAGTGAAGAGAGATATCTGAGATTCGGTTTGGATAACTTGGATGATCTCCTAAGCTCCACGCCCTGGGTAGTAGCTTCTTCACCTAGAGTCTCCTCCGTTCTTCGGTCAGAACTAGCACTATCTCCCCCATCTGGAAATTTCTCTAAATCCATATACTTGGATCCATATGTATCCTTAGTGTTGCTCCCACTGCTTTGGCTATCCTTGGCATTTGTTCCTATCCTTGTACATCACCTTCTCATTGAATATCACATCCTTGCTCCTGATGATCTTCCTATTCTTATCATCTTAAAGATGATACCCGAACTCATTATTGTCGTATCTAATGAATGTATACTTCTTTGACTTAGCTTCTAGCTTGTCCCTGATATGGTCACTGATATGAACATATGTCACGTAGCCGAATACTCACAAGTATGAGAGATTGATCTTCTTTTCACTCTAAACCTCCTCTGGAATCCCAAAATCCAATGGAACTAATTGCCCATGATAAATCAAGTAAGCTGTTGTATGCACTACATCCATCCAAAATGTCTTATGCAGATCTACATGTAATCGCATACTCCTGGCACGCTCCATCAATGTCATGTTTATCCTTTCTGCAACGTCATTCTGCTACGGCGTCCTTAGAGTAGTCCTCCCCAAATGAATCTCGTTTAGAGCACAGAACCTCTTGAACTCCTCCAGCTCGTATTCTCTGCTGTTGTCTGATCTCAGACACTTTACCTTCAGATCTGTCTCATTCTCTACTATGGCCTTCCACTTCTTGAAGATCTTGAACACCTCTGACTTGTGCTTCATGAAGTATACTCACACCTTCCTCGAGTGATTGTCGATAAAGGTGACATAATACACCAAGCAGCCAAGAGAAGACACACTAGTTGGACCCCATACGTCTGTATGAACAAGCTCTAGCTTCTGAGCTTTAGGTGGTCTTCCACCCTTCTGAAAACTAACTCTCTTCTGCTTCCCATAGATGCAATCCTCGTAAACACCAACTTCCACAAAATTAATGTCGATTAGCTGTCATTCTCACTCATGTGCCCTAGCCTATTGTGCCACAGATCTGCATTCTCCTTGTCAGCTGCAATTGCGAGGGTGTCACCCGCATGTGAGGTGAGGTAGATAGTTCTTGTTTTATTGCCTCGAGACCATCATGTCGTTGGAGATTTTCCACGAATCCCTAGTGAATGTTGAAACATAGTTTTCTGCTCCAAGCTGGACAACTAAAATAAGATTCATTTTTAGCTTCGGTACATGTCTGACATTCTTCATATTCCACATAGAGCCCTTCAACTGTATTTGCACATCACCTCTTCCAACAACACTACAGGATTCATTATCCCCTAAGTATACTTTTCCAAAGTCTCCTGCTACATAGTTATGAAGAAGCTTCCTATTAGTAATGACGTGGAACGAGGCTCTCGAATCAATAACTCATGAATTGTAATCGCTATCCATAGAAAGGATCAGTGCATTTTGCATGAGATGAGCCTCCTGCTCATTCGCATCCTTCTTTTGTGTTTTATAGGCTGAAGACATATTGCCCTCCTGGCTGTAGTTCCAACACTTCCCTTTGATAGGCCTAACTTTTGAGTTTGACCTCTTCTTAGTTAACTTCGACCGATTCCTGTTCTGGTTACCTTTCTTCTGGCTTCTCCCTCTCTGCTCGAGATTTAGGGTTGATCCTGAACCTTCTGATTCAGACGATTTTCTTTTAACCTCCTCAGATAGAATCATGCTAACAACCTCTCTCAAGTTTAACTTTTTCTTCCCCGTTGAATTGCTAATTGCAGTCACACAACCTACCCAACTATCTGACAACTACGATAGAATTAATAAGGCATGTACTTCGTTATCGAACGTGATGTCCACGGAGATAAGTTGATCAACAATCGTCTTAAACTTGTTGAGGTGCATCGTGAAGGAGCGTCCTTCTACCATTTTAAGGTTGAAGAGTGTTTTGACAAGATGCACCTTGTTTACGACTGACGTTTACTCGTACATCTTCATGAGCACTTCCATAAGCCCTATCGTCGTCTTCTCCTTCAATATATTGTGTGCGACTGTCTTGCCGAGCGACAACCGGATTTGCCCTAGAGCCTTCCTCTCCAGTATCTCCCACTCCTCGTCTGATTCCTCTTTCTTCTTTCCTTTAACTTTGCTTATCAATTGATGTACAAATCCTTCTGTACAGATAGTCCTCCATCTGCGACTTTCAGTAGGTCGTCAAACTTCGCGATCTTAAATTTGCTTTCCTCTGCCATGACTCTCACACAAACTTTATGAACGAAGCTCTGATAATAGTTGTTGGGGATTCGAAACAATCAAATTGAATTGGTGCCCATCCAGACCTTGTGTTTGAGAGTAGGAAAGTAGGAAAATCACCGTAAATAAAAGATAAAACTTGCAAGAAAATAAACAAGAAAAAACACACCATATTTAACGAGATCCGGTAACGTGCCTACGTCCTTGAGAGCCACACCACATAATTCTTTGATTAATTTGAATAAAGCTTATAAGCTCACAAAGTAGGGTTTAATCTCTCTGAGATCTCTCTAAAGAATCCTCTAAAAAACTCTCTTTATGATGCACACGAAACCCTAAAATCGTTTAGGTATATATAGGAATCTCAGCCCAAGCAGAATACAAAAAAACAAATTAGGAAACAAAAAAATCCTGCTGCGGTCGACTGGGCTTGGTCCCGCGGTCGACCGGCCAGAGTATTGATTCTGTACCCTACACGGTGCACGTTCGTGGTCGACCGGACCAGCTGCCGCGGTCAACCGGCTAGAGAGGCTCTTTCTGCTCAGTCTGCTATAGGCTTCGCGGTCGACCAAACCAGACCTGGCGGTTGACCAACCCGACTGTTTCCTGTTTTCTTCGTCTTCTTGATTCCAGCTTTGGGTCTACACACTTAGACTAACACATGTACCTTCACAAAAATATCTATAGCCTTAAAAAAAGTATGAACTCATGTCAAGTCCTAACCCGTTTATTAATAAAGGGATTAGTCTAGATGTATGAAAAGTTTGTTACAATAAAACCTAATCTTTGTAATTTAGGGAATAAATGCACAAATATATTTACCAAATGCATATAAAAAATAACTGCATAGCATCACTTTAAAATTAAAGTTAAAGGATTAGCTGTATGAGGAGTTCACATGCTACTCGAAATGTATTAAAATTAAAGTTAAAGGATTAGCAAAACTAAAGTGGAATCACTAGTAGAAAACTGATCAACCTAGACGGAACAATCTAGACAGAAAAAATTTCCGTCTAGGTTGAATCAGACTAGACGGAAATTTTCCGTCTAGGTTGATCCGTCTAGTTTGGATCAAACTAGACGGAAAATTCCGTCTAGTTTGCCAAATGAGACGGAAACGCAACCTAGACGGAATTTCCATCTAGGTTGACTCAACCTAGATGGAATTTCTGTCTAGGTTGATCAGTCAACCTAGACGGAAATTCCGTCTAGGTTGACCAATCAACCTAGACGAAATTTCCGTCTAGGTTGACTGATCAACCTAGACGGAAATTCCGTCTAGGTTGCC
>BQKN01052824.1:0-12979 GCA_022839385.1 Asparagus kiusianus | reverse complement strand
TTTGCTGGTCGAGGTCAACTTGGTCAAAATCTTGATAATTGTTTTGTTGAAGGCCTCGGCCAAGCCATTCGCTGATGGGTTATAGGCCGTGGAAGAGAGGTTCTGTATTCGAAACTTGTCACAGAACCTGGTGAATGCATGGCTGATGAATTGCGTACCATTGTCATGGATAATACGTCGTGGTATGCCGTATCGGTAAATGACGTGGTGTTTGATGAACTTGATCACGTCGTTAGTCTTGACTTCTCTCAAGGGGACGGCTTCGGCCCACTTAGAGAAGTAGTCGGTAATCGCGAGAATAAAGCGATGACCTCTCGCCGATGGTGGGGATATTGGTCCGACTATGTCCATCCCCCATGCCTCAAAAGGCCATGAAGCCTTTGTCGGGTGTAGGTCTTCAGGCGGCCGATGCATGTAGTTGGCGTGGATTTGGCACTCATGGCAGCGCTTCGCGTAGGCAACAGCGTCTTGAACCATCCCAGGCCAGAAGTAACCTGTCCTTCGCAGACGATCCTAAAGTTTGGGTCCGGGTTGGTGAGCTCCGCCAATGCCGTCGTGGGCCTCACACAGAGCCTCTTATGCTTCTGCTTTCGAGAGACATCGAAGCAACAAGCCGTCGTATGACCTTCGATACAACGTCTTAGTGGTCGAATCGTAATGGAACCTCGCAGCACGTCTTCGGACGGACTCTCGCTCTTTTGCATCTTCGGGCAATATGCCGTATAGGACGTAATCGATGATCGGGAGACGCCAATCCTCAGCAATGGGCTGATCTGAGACCTGATGGGTGGCATTCGCTTCTGGAGCGTCTTTCAGTCGAAAGAGCTTTCTGCTCGCCACCGTGATCCATTGGGATGTCCCTAGCGGTTGGGCCAGGTTGGCCGCCAAGGAAGCAAGGGCGTCTGCGTGCGTGTTCTTGGAACGCAGCACGTGTTCGATGTGGAAGCTTTCGAACGATTCCACTAGTCGGACAGCCGCCTTGTGGAGTGGGGTCAGGTCTTCGTTCTTAACCTCGTATTCGCCGGTCATCTGCTTGACAATGAGCTGGGAATCGCCATACACCTCGAGGCATTTCACCCCTGACTCTTTCGCCAATTCGAGCCCGATGAGTAACGCATTGTACTCAGCCACGTTGTTGGTGCACGGCTCTGTTAAAGAGAAGGCTCGGGGCAGCACGTAATTATGTGGGGAAGTGAATACTACTCCCACTCCCGCAACAATAGAGCCGCTCGTGCCTGTGCGAGATGCGCCATCAAAGAACATCTGCCAAACCTCCGGTAACGAAGTTATGTTGGCCTCGGGAGGTTCGTCCGGCAGATCTTCAAACAGGTCGGTCTCCGTCCTCAGTGGGTGACTGGCCATGAGATCGCATATGGCCTGCCCCTTGACAGATTTCTGTGGCATGAAATGGATGTCATAATAGGAGAGCAGAAGCGCCCACCTAGCTAGGCGCCAATTTAACACCGCAGGTTGTGTCATGAAGACCCGAATAGGGTTTATCCGGGAGATGACATGGATCGTCTGGCCTACCAGGTAGTGTCGCATCTTTTGGATAGCGAACACCAAGGCCAAACATTCTTTCTCGACCATCGGGTACCGTTGTTCGGCGCCTTGCAAGGTTCTACTCAGATAGTAGATGCCTTGCTCGTGGCCAGAGTCGTCATTTTGCGTCAGGAGGGCACCCAAGGAGTGTTTCATGGCACGTATATAGATGAGGAATGGCCTCCCTGAGATAGGCGTGGCGAGGACAGGCGGATTCGACAGGTACGCCTTGATATCCTCGAAGGCCTTCTGGCAAGGCTCGTCCCATACGAAGGAGGTGCCCTTCTTCATAAGTTTGGAGAACGGCTGACATTTGCCTGAAAGATTCGAGATGAATCTCCGGACATAGGCCAATCGTCCCTGGAGACCCCTCAATTCTTTGAGGTTCCGGGGTGGTTGAAGTTCTTGAATGGCTCGCACCTTGTCAGGGTCAATTTGGATCCCCTTCGTGGTGACGACGAAGCCGAGGAACTTACCACTAGACATTCCGAGAAACGATTTAGTGGGATTCATCTTGAGTTGATGAGTCCTCATGAGTTCAAACATCATCCTCAAGTCTTGAAGGTGGTCGCCTTTGTGGCGACTCTTCACAACCAGATCGTCCACATAGCATTCCACTGTCTTTCATATGTGCTCTCGAAAGATCGTGCTCATGGCGCGTTGATATGTCGCGCTGGCATTCTTGAGTCCAAAGGGCATGACCGTGTAACAATACACCCCCATGGGAGTTCTGAATGCGGTATGTTTTTCGTCCTCGGGGTGCATTTTGATTTGATTGTACCCCGAGAAACCGTCCATGAAGGACATCCTCTCGAATCCACACGTGTTGTCAATGATGACATCCGTGATGGGCAGAGGAAATTCATCTTTAGGGCACGCAGCGTTGAGGTTCCTAAAGTCGATGCAGACGCGGATCTTAGCATTCTTCTTCAATACCGGAACAATATTCGCCACCCAGTCGGGGTGCTGCTCCTCTCTGATGAAGCCGGACTCGATGAGTTTCTTCACTTCCACCTCGATCGCCTCCATGATCTGGGGACGAAACCGCCTTTGCTGCTGCTTGACTGGCTTGGCGTCTGGGCTGATGTTGAGGCGATGCGTGGCGACCCGCGGATCCAAGCCAGGCATGTCCTCGTAATTCCACACGAAGACGTCGATGTATTCCCGTATGAGGGCAATGAGATCCTCTTTCTCTTGAGGAGGCAAGCTACCGCTGATGAATATGGGTTTGGGACTCTCGTCAGTGCCCATGTTCACCTGGAGGACTTCGTCTTCGGTGGGTGGCTCCCGTTGCTCGAAGCGACTGCTCCACTGGGCGTTAACATGGCGATCCCATGTCTCGTCATAGAGCGGAAGTTGTTCATCCGCCGCCATTTCGGCGGGATCCACAGTAGCCATGTTGACCGTGAGGTTATCGAACAGGTCCCTCACGCTGACATCTGAGTCCCACGCTGAGGTCACTGACGATTGATCCCCTGAACATGCATAGTCGGAATCCTCGTCGACGTGGAAACACAAATCCGACAAGGAGGAGGAGTAGCCTAAGCCTCTCCTAGTCCTGTTGAAGTAATTAAAGGGTTTCCCCTTGGGTACGTAAGCAGGTCGAATGACCGTCCTACGTCCCTGGCCATAATTGAGGCCCTCTAAACGAGTGAGATCATACCCCATGTCGCTCATCATGCGTCTCGCAATTCGACTGTATTGCGAAAACTGGGGCGCGGGATCCTCATCTTCAGACTCATCCCAGAGCGTGCGCAAGGGACGATCGATTCGACCGAAAATAATGTCTTTTCGATATCTATTCCGGGCGGGCACGACGAACACAGCTTGTGATGACTTGACAGGCTGTGCTTTGGTGATACATGACGAGCATACCGGCAGATGCAGGGAAGGATCTCGGTAGAGTTCCGTCCATAGGTCGTTGGGCTCATCATCCTCAGACGTAGAGCAAGACGACACATAAGCAAAGTTGGATTTTTCATTGATGACAATCTTCTCCGCCTGAACGGCGTTGGTTACATGATGACTCTCATAACCAATTACAATTGACTCGAAGTCATTTAGGATTAGATTATCGCCGTACTCAGGCTCGCTATCCGCCTCGTTGCCACTTTCTGGCTCCTCGACTGGCGGTTCGATGGGATCCTGATACAGCAGAGAGTCTGTGAAGTAGTTCTCGACGCCTTTGAAGGGTTGTCTGTCGGCCACTACAGTCCTCACACGTTCATAGTCATCGACATACTTCAAGCATTGGTGAAGGGTGGATGGAACTATTCGGTTGCCGTGGATCCACGGGCGTCCTAAGAGCACGTTGTAGGAGGGCTCGGCATCGATGACATAGCAGGTCACCTCCGTCTTCATTTCGCCTATGCGGCACTTCAGGCGGATTTTGCCCAACGGTCGCGTCCCCGTGGCGTTGAAGCCGAAAATAGTTGTGGTGGTTGAGGACAAACGCTTTGGCGGTATCCCCAAGTGCTTGATCAATTTCAGAGGTACGATGCTTAACGCGGAACCCGGGTCGACTTGGATCCGATCCACTTTTGCCGATCCGACGTATCCCGTGAAGTACAGTGGTCGATCGTGAGATGTGCTCTTGATGAGCATGTCTTCAGGAGTGAAAGTGATGCACGGAACTCGTCTTTCGGAGACTTGACAGCAGGTCGTGCATTCTCGTTCCGCTTCCGCTTCCTTCGAGAAATGGGTGGCGAACGCCTCTGAATCGGCCAAAGCCTCTTGCAAGGCCTCGCGAGTGGATCTGGACAACCGGAGGAGGTCGTACATAGTGATTCGCGCAGGGATGCTTTTCAGCTGTGCGAGCACGTTGAAACGGAAAGGTTGGCGACTCGAGCTGGGTGCATCTGGATTGGGGGGAGTTGTTGCGGCTGGCCTCGCGGGAGGTCTTGCCGTGTTCTCCGCCCTCGCGGGATATTCCGTCGCGAACTCCTTTCCCGCCCTTGTGGCGAAGACGTTGGTGTCCTCCTCGGAATCGGTTAAGGCGGCCACCGCTATATCATCTTTGTCTAGGGTGGCATAGATGACGTTACAGTGTTTCTTCCTGGCCTCTTTCGAAGGCCTTGTAGTCCACTGTTCATCGTTGAGGAGGTCTGGATGAACCCACATTATCTGCCCCGATGGCAGGGTCTGCGGGACTAAGCCCTTCTCTCGTTGGTTGTGAGGATCGTCGTTGGTGATCTTCAAAACCGCTTTGGGGATAGGAACTACCCCCGCCGGAGCTTGGACCTCTGGAAGGTTTGTCCCAAAGCTTAAGGTGATCATGTTTGTGGTCACCTGCTTCTGGACCTTCTCCTTCTTCAAGACTCCTGCGTCGTAGAGGGCTTGGAGTTTGTCTTTGAGGACGTAGCATTTGGTCGTGTGGTGACCAAGGAACCTGTGATAAGCACAGTAGGTTAGGTCGCCAGTTTTGTCCGCCTCCTCGGGCTTCGTGGCCTCCGGCAATTTGATTCGACCACTCTTGAGCAGAGTGTCCAACGTTGCCACCACCTGGTCCTCTTTGAAGTCATAGTGTCGCGGGGGCGTGGCTCAAACTGCCGAGGCTTAGGCCTTAGGGCAGGTTTTGGCGCTGGGGTGGAATCGACGGCCATGATCTCCTTTCCTCTGGTTTGAGGGGGTTTCTTTGGCACAGTCGGCTCTGCAGCTCCCTTCTTGGGCTGTGGTTCTTCGGCCTCGAGCCTCTTGATCATGTTTTCTACTTGTTCGCCTTGGCGAACGAGCTCTTTCCATGTCCGTGTTTCCACCGCGCCTATTTTGGATAGGATGTGGATTGCTAGGTTGTTACGACACATCTCGATCAGTGTCGACTCGGAGACTTGGTCCTGGCAGTGAACCGATCGATTCCGAAATCTCTTTACGAAATCATTGACTGATTCCGACTTTCGTTGTTTTTCGGCCAGGAGGGTGGCCATCGATACTTCCGTATCGTCGTCGAAGAAGCGGGCTAGAAAGAGTCTTTCAACGTCGGCCCATGATTTGATAGAGCCGGGCTCCAGCTTGCGGAACCATTCAAAGGCCACCCCTTTGAGGGTGCCTATGAATAGTCGCGTAAGGATGGCGTCATTCCCCGTAAGGAACCCAGTTTGGGCCATAAAGTAGTAAATGTGCTGAGAAGGCGAGCCCTTGCCGTCGAATTGCACCAGGCTGATTGGTTTGAACTTCGCCGGGTATGGGACTGTGTCCCACTCAATGGGGTAGGGACGAATCACCCCCAGCTTATTCATATTTTGCTGAAGTTTCAGCGCGTTAAGCTGGTCCTGGAATTCATCAAACCTTTTGTCACGGGTGCCGTCCCCGGTGTGTGACGTCCCTAGCGACGTCTTGGAAGAGTAATCGGATTGTGGATTACTGTTGTCTTCCGTTTCCATCGCAGGACGGTGGGGTGGTACCCACTCTCTATCCTCAGTTCGTCGGGGTAAGGGGCGTTGGACCCGCTTCTTCTTCTTCTTCTTGTTCAGAAGTTGCTCCATCATTTCTCGCAGGGAGTCGATGGTCGCCTGTTGTTCCTCCAGCTTTTGAGTCATCGTCTGCTCGTGGGTGAGCTCGGTCATGTGCACTCCCGCCGGCGTACTCTGTCCCGAATGTGAGGTTTGGGACGTGGTAGCTGCCGAATGAACTTCGTCCTCGCCATAGGAGGGAGGCACCGGGGTAGAGTAATCAAACCCGATGCTCACTCCCCTGCGACTACGGGTTCGCTGGTAGATGCCGCCTTGGCTATGTCGGGCGAAGCGAGGATTGGGTCCCAGAATGGAATCTGAATATGGGGTATCGGAGAACACCACCTTACCCTTGTCCGTCATATTGATCGTGGCGGATGAGAGTTCCAGATCGTCAGTTGCGCGCTTCTTTTGGTGGCGACGCATTCGACGGGAGGTCCTCCGTCGTGAAGCTTGTTGAGAAAGCCTCTCAAACACCGAAGGTTTCGCCGTTCCTAAGCATTGGCAGTCGGCGAGTACCGTGTGGATGAGTCTCTCGCAATGGCACTGAGGGTTTGCCTCATGTATAGTACGCTTGCGAGTCAGATATTCTCGGAGATCCTCTGCGGGTAGTTGGTGACAACCCCCAGTGTCAGAGGGATCGCTTGGGTGTGTACACGAGGGGCTTTTGGACGTATCCCCCGGTGCACGCTGGGTAGAGTGAAGAGGTGCTGGAGTTAGGCGATCTCGCTTTGATGGGCGAGTCCTCGCGTCTAGGCGACCTCCAGCGCGCAGGCGAGTTCTAGCCCTTCGTTTGATCGAGTGGGTTCGAGAAGTGTCGCCTATTTTCTTGTCTTTGCGTTTATCCGCCAAAAGATTATGGCGAGGCTCGCTAGCCTTCGAGGATTCGCCCCTCCTGAGGGGGCCCCTCGCTTGGGGTGGTTTACTCGCGTCAGGGATGTGACCTGAAAAGCGAAGTCCACCTGAGCGGGCGGCCTCCTCCTTCTCGGTTGGCGCTCCTGATTTGGAGGGCTTCCCGACATTGGACGAGTTGCCAATTTGCTTCTCGCTTCTTGGACCTGTGTGGTGATCTAGGCCGTCGCGTGAAGCGGAGGTCTGGGCTTTCTGCCCGACCAGTGTCTGTCGTTGTTGCTGGCGAGCTTTCCCAGTAGAGAGAGCGCCCGTGCGGGCTGTGACAGTGTGGTTTGCGCCGGAGCGAACCGATGTCTCTTCCGGGACGGGTGCTACCGAGGGTCGTTTGGTGACCCACTTAGTAGATCCTCCCCTCGCGCTCTCGATCTGGGGCTTGGCCTCAAGAGTGTTTGGGGTGGGTTTCCTTGTTGAGACTCGGATAGAGTCTCCTGGAGCGGGAGCCTTGGCCGTCGGAGGTCAGCTCCTGCTTCCGACTCTGTGGCGTTTGCGGGACGTTTCGCCACCGGAAGAGGAGGAAGACAAGTACTCTTCGTACTTGGCCTGGTCAAACTCGATCTCTAGGGACTCCACTGTCGTCCCAACAACGACCTCGTCAAACTGAGCCACCACCATTTCGTTTGAGGAAACAGCTTCTCCCACTGTGGTCGCCATCTTCTGTAGGTGTAAATTTCTGATTTTCCCAGGAATGGGGGATTTCGTTTGTATTTATAAGAAAGCTTATTACAAACTAAATTAATCTGAATTACAACAGAAGCAGAGGGAGGGCCCTCCTTGTTTAATCGTGGAGACTTTAAGGTAGCTACAGGATGCTTCGCTCGGTGCTCGTGCCGAGTCTGCTTCCCTTGGACGGTTCGACCGAGGTTGCTGGAGAGCTTCAGTACTCAGTAGAAGCTCGAGGTGAAGGAGTTCGTCTCTTCTGGCTCGCCGGCGATCGGGGCTCGGAGCTAGAAGGTGGCGCTGTAATGCAGGGGTATGCAAAAAAGCTTCTTCCTCTCTTGGTTGATCGATCAAGCTCTTGGTCTATTGGCCGGTTTTCGATCTTGATCTCTCGATCTCGATGATGATCAAAGTTCCCATCCCCTTCAAGGTTGCTGAAAGAAGCCCTTTAATGGGAAGGAGACAGTTTGACTGCTCCTTGAATTATGGGATGTGACCATACACTGTTCCAAGACATTCGACTGTCCCTTTGTACAACAAGCTGTTGTTGGTGGGATGACGTGTTGTGTCACGTCGTGTAGGAGTGGGAAAGTCCCTCCTCGTACTTGTGACAGCGGCTGCCAGACACTCAAGTGGGTCTGGCCAGTCCCTTGAGCGCCGGTGGCTCTCACCTCTTGCTTGAAGTGAGGTAAGCTGCATTTATGTGGACGCAGACGGCTCTGGTAGCTGTCCGCTCACTTGCGCGGCGAGGTACCGAGTGACCCTCCGGCGGTCGTGGGGTGTTGCGCCTCCTCCCCCCTCCCTATGTCTGAACAGGGATGGGAGAGTTGACGTCTCGTGCCAGAGCTAGTTCTGGATAGCTTCCGGCGCGCCGACGGCTTCGGCTCTACCTTTTGATGGGTGAGGTGACCCGCATTTATGAGCATACAGGCCGGTCCGGCGCCTGTCTCGTTCGTTTGAACCGCGGGTGGCCGTCTGACGGGCATGGGACACTGTACCCTCTTCCTCTCGCATCATGGGCAGCAGGGAAGGGTTGCCCCTGAAAACCCGACCTTCGGCCCACGTAGGCAGACGTGGCTCAAGTGGTTTCGACAGATGGGGGCGGATTCGAGTACCTCCCTTGCGAGCGGATTTGGCTAGTGAAGGCGGATTCGCCTCGCTGGCGGATCCATGCGATTCGGCAGGTGCGGCCAATGTGGGGGCTCGTGTGCTAGCGAATCCACTTAGTGGCTACGGCAGGCTTTTCGCCTAAGAGAGGGTGGTCCTGTTCCGTGGGCGAATTTGTCTGCTTAATCCGCCGCGGTAATTTTTACCGTCTACAACAACCAACCTGTAACCTTAACAAGCAACCTGTAATCTTAACAAGCAACTCGTATAACCTTAACAACAAACGCGTAACCTTCATATTAACGTAATCCGATAGAAGTTTCAAGAACCACCCACTGATATTCCACCATTGCAACTAATTATAAGACAATTAGCTCAAAATTAAGCTATATTTACATAAATTTAGCCCAAAATTCAAGAACCACCCACTAATTATAAGCCGTTAGGACTTCTCTGATACCCCCATCTCCTCGGTACAAAATTCAAGGGAAAAAAATAAGAAAATTCAAAAAGAAAATGCGTTCCTTATCGCCTTCAGTACTTGTTACCCCTCCGCCACTCTTATATTGTTCCCGCACCCGCACTTTAGCTTACCATGATCCCTCTAGAAGAACTCCCTATTCTCCTTCCAAAACTACATGTTCTCGTAAACCTCCTTCTTCCAGATTGACACCGATGCCTTCACCTCGTTCGATCACAAAGGGGTATGCCTCGATCGCGTCGGACCTATGGACAGCTGATGTCGTGACGAACACGCTGGCCTCGTCGACGGGATGGTGCCGAGGCGGTGGGAGACGGCGCCACATTCGGGGGACCACGCCAACCTCGAGCAAGCAACGATGGATCGGAGCTGGAGGAGGGCCATGTGAATGTAGGACTCTTAGCAGAGCTCAACCACGTGGTGGCCGTTGAAGGTGACGTGGGTCATGCCCTCGAAGGTCGCGATGGCGCCGGCGATGGGGGAGCGGACGTGGGCGGTGTACTTGGTGGGGTCTAGGTGGGGGGAGGTGGTGGGGTCTAGCTCTCTCCTCCGCACAAATAAAAAAGGGGAACAAATGGTATTTTGGGAAGATTTATGTTGGGTTTAAACATCATATCACGTGGGGGGTGTTTTGGGGGCTCGAAAAAAATTGCTTGAGTTTTTGGGGGCAAAGAGCCCGTTGAAAAAGTCTTAGGAGGGGGAGCACATTTTCTTTGGTTTTGGGGGCTAGAAGCATTTTTTCCTATATATATATATATATATATATATTGATTTACTATTTATGAGTTATAAACACATTAATTTAGTATAATATCTCTATTTATTAGTATCTTGAAGTCTTCAAAAGATGGATGATCATTCAATTCGCAGAAGAATTTTGCATATGAATTTACTTGCAATATGTTCATTAAACTTTTAGTTGTGATTTAACTCATATTCATGTTAACTTTTAGTTGATATTTCGCTCATATTTATATTATCTAATATTTTTATTCAATTTTATAGCTCATTATCTGTATCATAGAAGTAAAACTAAAAGTACGAATAATTATTTTTTTATGAAATTAGAACATGGAGATTATGATATATTTCGTCATGAGCTCTAAATATAAAAATTTATTTTTTCTTTGATCAAGGTCCCTATCAAATATTACCCCAAACAATGTGAATGAAAAATGCTATTATAACTCACTTTCCTAGGACAATTGTATTATATATAGGATACATAACTCATCTAGAATATTCATATCTCCTAAGTAGATTTTGCCGTTGTAAGAGCAACATGTTAGAGGCTCGTATTCAAAAATTTTGGCTATATAAAAGACACAAATAATTTAGAGTGCCTAGCTTATATATCATAAAAATCATATCGATTCATGAAGAATTTTTTCTAATAATTATATTATTACAATGATATTACTATTCAATATTAAATCAATTTTATTATATAATATTATATGACTTTTTTTAATAAATTATAAAGTATATATATGGAAACCTCGTTGCTTATAGCCAGTAGTTGGGCTTCACAAAAATAGGTTAACTTTATATTGTAGTTTACTATTTGTAGTACTGTTGGCAATGTTATTATCTTTCCTATTTATCTTATTATTCATACTTTTTTGATGTAAGTTCTCTTTTGTTAATCATTCAATTGGCTATATTTAATTTTTATAATATCAGAGGTTGTAATATTCTCTTCTATTTAAAAAGTATTGACATAACTTTCTTCAAAATATATATATACATCATAACAATAATATATACTTCAGTGAAACTCAAAGATTGGCTTAAAATCATTTAGATGGGGTCATTTCTATGCTAGAATGGTGATATAGTGATTACATAGTCTAAAAGTCAAAGAAAAAATTTCTACAAAGGAATAGTAATTTAATATGTTAAATTAAGAACTAATTTATAAAATATACATGGACAGTACATGTAGCTATAGAACGTAGGGTATATATTTTCATAAATTTTATAGTGAGTGACCAACTACAATCATCCTACTTTAAGCATAAATAATTATTATTTTAGTTACTAATTTGATATGTGTAACTATGGAATAAATCTCTAGCAAAAAATATGAATTAAGATTGTATTATGTTGTATGTAAATAAATAAATATTATTAGAGCTCCTCTTTATATTGAATTTAAAAGTAATAATTTAAATTATTAAGCACCAAATGTTAGCTCATGCGAGAAAGTAAAGTAATCTATCGTCTATGTACGTATATAGTCAATCAATCAAACGTATTAAAATTATAATAACCATAGTCAAAATTATATGGTGGGTTTATATTAAATATAATTTGTAAAAAAATAGTACATTAAAATCAAAATCTTAACCACTACATAGATTGTCTAAAAAAATTGCATATATAAACTATACTACCTAGAAATAATGATGTGCACACTTAACTATGGTCTAATAATCTTAAGAACGACTTATTTTTCAATATCATCATTAGTTGATGTATATGTGCATTACACTGAAAACACAATGAAAATTTAGAAAACTACAAAATAGGCACCCTCAAAAGTTTTAAAAAGTGTAAAAAACACTCTAAAATTTATAATTTACAAATACAAAAAACTATTAAACATTACATTGAAATCAAGAATTATAAAAAAAAATCATAGAAAATTTTCAAACTTTGGAGGGGCAATTTGCAATATTCTAAACATTAAGGTTATTTTTTATAAATTTCAAATTTAATAGATTTTTAATTAGTTATGTTCTTTTCAAAAAAATATGGGTAATATTTACCATGAAAAGTTTTTCCTAAACATATATTTTTAAAAGGTGTGTGATATTTTTTTACAAAATTTTAATTTTTTAGGGGTTGTTAGTAATTTTGCATATTCATTTTAGTGTCTATAGGTTAGAAATTCTCATGGAGTTTTTTTTGTAAATTATGAATTTTAAGGAGTTTTCATACTTTTTTAAATTTATAGATCTTTTCTACAGATTGTAAATTATTTATAGACTATTAATACTTCATATGCTTTCAATTTACTAATGAATTTGAAATTTTTAGGGTGTTTTTTATAAATTTTGAGTTTTAAATGTTTGTTTGTAATTTTTAAAACTTTAAGGATGTTTTTTATAAATTATGTAGGTAATATTTATAATTCCTATATTTTTAATGTATTGTTAGGTCAGAAATTATCAGGGTTTTTGTAAATTTTATAATTTTGAGAATTTTATTTTACAATTTGTAAAAAGTTTAGAGTGTGTATTGCAAATTCCATAAAATTTAGGGGTTGTTTGTGTAATTTGTAGGTTTTTAGTATGTTTATAAGTTTGACATTTTCAAGGAGTATTTTATAACTTTTAAATTTTTAGGAGTGTTTTTATAATTTTAAAAAGTTATATGATATTTTCTTCAAAATTAAAAAACTTTCAGTTTCTAGTTAGCATATATTTTTTCAGATTTCTCACTGGATTGAGATAAGTAAAATTTATAATTTTTAAGATGTTTTAATAAAATTTTGAATTTATAGGGGTGTTTTTGTAATTTAAGAAACTTGGAGAATATTTTTTACAAAGTCCAAAAAATTTTAGTTGTAGGCTAGCATTGTATTTTAGATTTCTCTATGAATTAAAATAAATAATGATTTGAATTATATGAAACGTATCTATTTTATCCAATAACATGTTAAGTCTCATTATGAATAGAATAAATCATTTGGTTACCAATTCAAAGAAGATATGTTAATTAGAATAGATTAGGATAACAATGTAATATTCAAAAATCCTAAGGGTAATATTGACCATAGAAAGATTTTTCCGAACTCGTTCTTTTAAAGGGAGTATGATATATATAT
>BQKN01052822.1:0-15525 GCA_022839385.1 Asparagus kiusianus | reverse complement strand
ATTTACATTGATACAAAATATTCCTTTTAGTGGACATCTTTGCCTAACGTCTTTGCTTAGAGATTTTTTTGTGAGTTGAGCATGTTTTTCATTTAAATTATGTATTTGCTCAATCATCTTATTTTCGTTAAAATGATACTTTATGCCTTTCATGAATTCTCATTTGGTCACTTTTTGGTATCATTTTTATTGCCTTTTTTTTTGAATTTTTCATGAATAAGATTTTGGCTTTCATTAGTTTTCATAAACTTATACTTTGCTTTTCATGCATTGAGATATCATTATCATAATAATGTATTTCTATATGTTCTCAATCAATCATAATTTATGGTTTGATAACTTATAAATTTTCTTTTGGATTTATTAACAAATCATTTGATTCTTGATTTGTGATTTTTAATCTTTGATTTTAATTTTTGGGATTTTTTTTATTTTTGATATATATCCTATGGATATATATCTATGTTTTAGACTCTTGTGACTCTTCTCTTAATATCACATATATGTGATCACTTGGTCTTCTTTAATGTGAGTTGTGTTTAGAATATTCTATATCCATGCTTACTCATATTTGTTTGCCATGTTCATAATTGCATATTTTCCATATGGCATTTTGATAGGGGAGCAATCACTATATCTTTTTATGTTTTATACTATAAAACCTCGTAAATTTGAATATTTTGTGATAAATAATGATAAATATGTTATATGGTAAAAATAATATATTTTGATGTTTGAGTATGATAAGAATTGATTGAGATCAATTCAATGTATTTTTGTGAAAATATGAGTGCAAATGCACAAAACATGCATAAAGGCCAAAAGAGTGAAAATCTGGGAATAATGATTAGTTAAGAGTTTCTATATTTTACACATCGATATAGCCAGAATCTGGAAAAGTGTAAATGAATAACGTTGTAGATCTCTTCAATAGCTTTCCAACAAATCTTACATCACCTCATTCCGAGATCGAATGAGAAAGTTATAGCCTTTTTACCAAACTCCAGTCTGAGCACGGCCCAGAAACCTGGGCAGTAGACCGCGACGGTCGACCGCTGGGCGAATCTGTTTCTGCCAGGTTTGTTTCGGGTTGGGTTTTGTTTATACCGAACCCAGTTGTTACCCTATGTATATATACTTGTTTTAAATCCTTTTTAACTCTCTTTCACGTGAGATTAACACTAGCAACCTTCTTCCTCAAACCCTAACCCTAATTGTGAGTTTTGGGAGAGATCTCGGGGTGTTTGTCGAAGGAAAGACGGGGAATTGTGATGTTTGGCTTCGAGAGATCATTTGCTGTTCGTTTCAGAGGCTTGTTCACATGCAAAGGTAAGATAACTTGCATCCAAACCCATCCCCATAGTTAAATAACTAGCTTAGAAGTTTAATTTGTGTTTACATGCTTAAATCTTAATCTAATATGAAAAAGATTAGATTTTTGATGTTAGATCTGAAACAAATGTTAGATCTACATGTTTTTCTTGCTGTTTATAATAGAAACATGATCATGATTATTAGGGTTGTTCTTAATTTCATTTTTATCTTGTTAATCATGTTCTAATCATGTTTAAACCCTAATTTGACATTTAATTGAGTTTACATGTGAATTAAAGATGAGAAAACCCTAGGTTTATGATACCTAAGTGTTAAAAAATAGGATTTAATGAATGTATATCTTTCTGAGATGTTTGGCAATCATGCTTATGTTTAATATGTTAAAAGTTCATGCTTTAAATTAAAGAATTTGGTTAATTAGGTTGAAAAACCCTAATTAAATTAACACAAGAGTTTGATTTATGTTCGAGATAATTTCAGCAAGTGATTATCAAAGTTTAAGTGTTGTTATATGTTTTATATATGTTTCAGTATGTTTTAAACATGTTTGAATCACAAAGTCGGCATGAACTCAACACCGTGCAAAAACCTACACGTTCTGAAATTTTTGGGCATGGTCGACCGCGATGTGAGCAGCGGTCGACCACGTGTAGGACAGAGGCCTGGGTAGGCCCTGGAACCCGTCGCAGTTGACCGCCGTACATGTGCGGTCGACCGCCACTCAGTCTTTGGCATGTGCATGTTTGTTTGGCTTTGTTTTGGTTTTCGAGAGAGTTTCTCGATATTGTATTGTTATAATACAATGCTTAAGTGTTGTTTAACATCTAAGATTTGTGTACATGAGTTGACTACGGACATGAGTCTTAGATTTATTCACTGGGGTATGCGAGTGAATAGTATATATGCTTTTACTTGTATCTGTTCATTGCATGATATTAATCGTATCCAGTCTATGCATTGGACATTTGTCTATTACGGCCCATGTGTTGGATATTTACCCATTTCAGTCCATGTGTTGGACCTTAATCATATAGTCCATGTGTTGGACATTTACCCATTTCAGTCCATGTGCTGGACCTTAATCATATAGTCCATGTGTTGGACATTTACCTATTACAGTCCATGTGTTGGGCTTTTACCTGCTACAGTCTATGTGTTAGGCTTTTACCTGTTACAGTCCATGTGTTGGGCTTTTACCTATTACAGTCCATGTGTTGGGCATTTATCATATGCAGTCCATATCCGAGTTGTTTTTATTTAACATATAGTAGTTGAAGTCCTTGTGTTGGACTATAAACCACTGAAGTCTTCATGTTGGACTTTAAGCTTTTGTAGTCCATGTATTAAACATAAACCTATTACCGCAGAACGTTTGAGTAAGAGTATTACAAGAGTATCGCTTTTGCACAAGGAGATGTACACATATATGTATTATCAGATGTAGTTACTCCCATGTTAGATTACCCATGAGTAGGGTACATTCTTTGATTTGTGGCATACATGATATGGCCTATGGTGATTTTTGAGTTGGATGATATTCTCTTATTATTGCGCCAACTACTTGAGAAGTAGTTCGAGATTTTGACATTGGTTCTATATGGTTGAGGCTTGGAGTATTTCTTTTGAGTGTTGTTTTTATTCATAGAGTCGGAATTGATATTTAAGGATCTACAATTTGAGACATATGGTATATATATGAAGGTTTCCTTGTTTGGATTATTTCGCTCGACATACTACGTCTCGTCTTGTAGGTAAATATTAACTCTATTAGATACGGGGAAAATAATATAGGTAGACTATGCTTAATAGATAGAGCCTCCACTTTACCTAGCAGCTCTTCCACTAGGGGCGGATGGAGGTGATTTTGCTGTAGCGCTTTGACGCTCTTGTTGTTGTTCTTTTTGTTTAAATTGTCTCTTTCATACGGATCAAAGTTTCGGAGAGCCGCGGGATGACGGAGTTCTAGCATAGTCGCCATCGCACAGTCTTAGTAGCTGAAGCTCCACTATATAGTTATGTTTATTGTTTAGACTTTAGAGTTGTATTCATTTTATAGAGGCTGAGTGCCCTAGTGAGGTTTCATTTGACTCATTGTATTGAGATGTATTTCAGACTCAGAGATATTTTCATTCTATTTCAGTTGGGCTCATTTATTGATATATTTCTTCTGTGCATATCTGATTTTGTACTACTTCTATTATTTGCCTGTTTTGTACCATCACCTATTTGTTGATTCCACTAGAGAGATAGTGACTGTGATGATAAAACATATCGTAGCTTGATGTTTGGTGCTTGGCAGGTTTGACAATCCGGGTTTCACCTTGGACTGTAGCCTTGTGTGAACCATGGGGCGTCACATATACTCACTCATGCTTATTGATAGGGGGAGCTTTCGCTCTCTTATTCTTTTGTTTTCCCCATTTTGTTGTTGCCAAAGGGGGAGAAACAAGTGGATTGTGAGTATATTTTAAGAGTATTGTGCTTTATTGTATATCTTATATACTCTTTGTGTAGATTGTTTGTCATCATCAAAAGGAGGAGATTGTTAGGTCTCATGTTATGAGCTTACATCTTCTAATCTTATTCTGATGATTACAAACAATTCCTAATATTGTTTGTCTAGTATTTATATTTTCTTATTAGGTATTCTAGACAAACAATATGTTAGAGGATGGATGGAATCAAGCATTCACGATCAAATCCAATAGAGGTTGGCTGAATAGTGGAATGAAGCCTATGCATACTAATCAAAATCCAAGTTCAAGCTTCTTCCATGTTTACCAAGACAAGCTACAATGAAGATCTATCAAGCTTGGGTAAATTAGTTTAGGGTTTATATAATGTGAGTTAATTCTATAAGCTCAAATATACACACACATTTCATTTGTGAATTTTCTCAAATATAGGTGTTTTTATGCAAAATATGTTTTAATATGCTTTGGACCGTACAAACATTATTAACATCTTTTATTATGTCCATATAAACATTACACAAGTTTTTAAAACTTGATTTGAGCTAAATGATAAAATCAACATGTTTATAAACACATGTATTTTAGTGTTTTTAAATATTTTTGAGATTTCACAAATGATAAGAAAAAATTGAAAAATTCCTTTTCCAACATGTTCATATTCATGTTTATAAACTTTTCCCAAAGTTTTACATATTTTGGAATTTATTTACTATTTTTAAGGCTCTTCAAAGTTGGTTTTTACTATTCAAAACAGGCTGATATCACGTTATCAGTCGACTGATGAATGTGTTCAGTCGACTGAAGAAAACACCTTGAATAGTCAAAAGTTTCTGTTTTGTTTCGGTCGACTGACCAGTCGACTGGTGATCTATCAGTCGACTGATGAGTTAGTAAACGCCTACAACGGTCAGCTCATCAGTCGACTGATCTAACTCGTCAGTCGACTGATGGCCTGTAACGGGTATATTTCCAGTTTTTCTTTTTTTATCTTTTTGCTTGGTTTCACTTGGGTTTTGGGGTTTATTTCTTCATCCTATATATACCCGATTCTATTTTATTTTTGAACTAAGAAAAAGAGAGTTTAAAAACAAGTTTTAAGGGTGGTTTAAGTTGGTTTAAGTGTTTACAAAATAAGTTTTCTGAAGATTGTTTCACAAGAAGAGGAGATCATCTTTGGTTTGAGCTTTTCATTTCACATCTCCATCTCTCTTGTTTTAGAGAAGTTTTCTCAACTTATTTATCTAGCTTATTTACATTTACATTGTCATATTTATATTTGCTAGACTTTAATTGAGTTTGATTTTATTTTCTCATTGCTTGCACACACAACCATTGAGCTTAAGTATTTTCATATATTGTATAATTTGGGGTTGTGGAGAGTGTAACCTTGAGAGTGAGCCTAAATTGTATTCTCACCTATTGTAGAGAACAAAATCTTGTAATTGAGCCTTATTGTGAAAGTATCACTTTGTAATACACATTTACACCAAGAGGAGTGTGTGGTGAGGACGTAACCGATACCAAGAGAAGTGACGTTAGTAGTAAAGCCTAGACAAAGGTAGTAAAGTCGAGCACTTGAGGGAGGCGATACGTGAGGACCAACATTTGAGGTTGTAGTTTGTGTATGTACATTGTGAGAGATTTGTAGAATTTTTGATAAGCTAGAAAACCGAGCGTGTAGAGAAGTTCTGATTTCCAAACCGGGTGTGTCGATAATGGAGTTCTCCCCGGGAGTGGGGAGCGGAGACGTAGTACGGAACGTCCGAACTCCGTGCTCATATTATTGTGTTTGGATTGCTCTTTGTGTCCACTTTTTGTTTATATTGTTTCTTGTTTATTTTACTCTTGTTCATATATCCTTGCATATATCAAATTGAATATCAAGATTGTTAGGATATATTTGTTAATTAATTTTAATCGGCATTAATATCTAATAAGATTAGCAATAACTCTATTCACCTCCCTCTAGGGTTCTTTCAATTGGTATCAGAGCTTAGTGCTCTTTGATTTAAGTTTTAACCACCTTGAGTTAAAGATCCATTGTTCTTTTTATTGTTGCTAATCTTGTTTTGATATTTTCTTCTTGCTTGCATAATTTTATGGACATGCACGGTGCACCCAGTCTTGGCTATGCTATTAATATTGCTTCTAGAATTAGTAATTTCCCTTATAAACAATGGTGTGCTAGATTTAATATTTTTGCTAGATCTACAAATATTGATATATGGGAAATTATTGAATATGCTTATATTGTACCCACTATGGAGAAATCCAAGTGGAGTACTGATGATAATAGAATGTTTGCTATGAACAAGTCTTTGTTAGAATTCTAATTGATGCCTTTGGCTTATCTTTCGCTAACAAACTTTACTTTTTTTTGATAGTGCTTATACGTTGTGGAAATTTATAGAAGCACATCAAAGGGACTTGGAGGCATTCCGACAAGCTTTGGAGGATTCTGTTTCAAGTTCTAAAGGAGCTTTATCTCCATGCATACGACCACTAGGCGATAGCCCTAGTGAGGTATGCGAGCCTAATAACGATGATGATTTTACTTATGATGAGCTCGCACATGAATATGAAAACTTATTGCATAACCATAATAATTTGAAACATAATTTTAAAGATCTAAAAAGCAAGCATGTTCAATTAAAATCCGATCATGAGTCCCTTGTATCTAAGTTTGATTTCATTATAAATGAAAATGTTAATCTTAAAGAATGTAATAAAAAATTAAAATTGGATATTACATGTTTGACTCATGATAAGAATAATGCCATGATAGAAGTAGAGGCTAATAAAAATAAATTAGATACTCTTGTTTGTTTTACTTCTTATAACAATGCATATATTTCAAATGATGAGTTGAATCAAATAAAGAAACACATATCATCCTTAGATTCAACATTAAATACATGCATTGCCAACAATGAAAAGCTTATGGACTTGTGTGCAAAGTCCCATGAAAATGTTTCTAAGAAACTGATTCACTATACACACATGTATAACAAAACTTACAAGTGTTCTATTTGCGGCCGAAAAGGCCATATTGCTAAGTTTTGTTATGATGCACAAAAATCCACCATGCCTAAATATATTGATCCTTGTGCATCCCATCAAGCTTCTTCTTCTCATACACATGTACATACACACAGCGATAATCATAAACATGCTCATATGTACAAGTGTGATTTTTATGGTCGTTTGGGTCATTTGACCAAGTTTTGTTTTGACTTGAAGAAGGTTTCCCATTTGCAAAACAATTTTAAAGAAAATTCTATTTTTGCAAATGATTTTCGTGCACAACCAATTGGTCAACACAAATCTTTTCAACCTTTTCATTGCACCTATTGTAATTGAAAATAACATTTATATGAGTATTGTTTTGACCGTGTCCGTGCACCATATGCACCCAAATGGGTTCATAACCCAATGGCCTTGAGCTTTAATGATAGGGGTCATGTCCCTAGTCTCTTCGGTACCAAGAATAATTGGGTACTAAAACATGTTTAATCTTTAAGAACAAATTCTTTAGCTTTTTAGTTTTTCATGTTCTTAAAGATGATTTCTATTTAAGTTTTATAAACAAAATTGAAAATAATTTTATACTTGGCATTTGATTTGAAAAGTTATCATTCATATTTTTTCATGATTCTCTTTCATAGATTTTCATGTTTTCATCATTTATGAATTGATACAAATTTTATCAAGATGATTTTTCTATGCTAAAACATCACTTTTATTAGTACACCTTGTTTTTAATTTTTAAGTTTGAACAATGTGTTTGTGTTTATGGGATCATTATAAAACACTCTTGTTGATGTCCGTGAACACACAGTCGAAGGGGTTGCAGTTCTGATCTTCATGCTGGCGGCGAATAGGGAGAGGATGAGAGATGGGACCGACTCCTTCTCCGACTTTATGCCTGATTCTTAGACTGGAATTCCCGATCTTTCTGCACAAACAAGAAAAAAAATCCATGGGAGGGCGGGACTCATTTCCCCCGTGGTACCTCCGACGGTCAAGTCAGCTGGTAAGCTTGAGTGGGGTTTGAGGGAGAGTCCCTAGGCCATTGAGGTCCTTAGAGGGTACCCTTTGAGAGTTATCAGTTCTTTTTAGCAAAGGTAAATTCAGAGCTTTTTATCAAGAAGTAGCAGAAAAAATATTTCCCTCCTCTTTTACCTTCTTTCCTTCCTTTTATAGCCCATCACCTCTTAGAGTTTGACTCTTGGCTTTGGCTATGCACAGGAGGCGGTTGAAGGGTAAGTAGATAGATTGCTGAGTCATCCTTCTCCTTCCAGATGGTAGCTGGCGATTGGAAGGGAAGTCACTCGAGTACATGAGAGAAATGTCTTCTCAATATCCTAGATTTGACAAATGAGATAGGGCAGAGAATAGGCCAGCTTCTTGGTCGTCCTTCCCCTTCCAGGTGGCGGCTAGTGATTGGAGGGGAAGTTATTTGAGCCTAGGGGAGCATCATGGCGATCCCTGGGAAATGACTTATGAGTAGAATAAGCGGCTTATGCACAGGATTTGTCAGAGTGGAGATCTTGATGGGACTAATCAATACTATAGTGCCGATTGATATTTGAAGTGAGCTTAGCTGGATCTTATCCCTTTCGTAGAGGTGGGTTGGTTCGTGAGTTATCTTTATGATTTCCCGACTCGACAGCCGAGTGAGCTTCAGGTCGAGTGTATGGTTGAGACGTCTATTCGAGGAGTCGTCTTAATTACGAGGGATCGACTGATCCCGCACTTCGAGTCGGTAATGATAACTCTTGGTCAAAAGATGACTTGTTTGTTCGGCTAGCCGATTTACTTGTCCTTGGTTGGGCATTTGGGCCTCTAAGCTGGTTTGGACCAAGGCTTTTTAAGGCTATGCGGACAATCTTTCGATATCTTCATCTTTAGATGGTGAATTACCATAACAACTCTTATGATGATATTTATGTGTTTGAGCTTCCGGATCATCTATTTATGGTTTATAATGTATTTCTTATATGGTTTGATCAAGTTTTATAAAGAAGATTTCTTCTATTGATCAAACACTTTTTAGATATATATATACTTTGTTTTAAATTTCCATATGAGAAGATTATGTTTTAGCAACCCCTCGGATTTATTGATCTTTCACTTCATATCATGTTCACCGGGCATTCATATGGGTTGAAACAAGTTTTTCTTGTTTTTGTCGAAAATGAGTATATTGATCTTTTATATATTTATCCAAAGCATACTAATCCTTGATCTTTATGGATAAAACTTATAAAAGTTTCAACAAATTTTCTTTGTAATCATGTATATAGGAAAGATGTGTTTATCATTTACATTGATACAAAATATTCCTTTTAGTGGACATCTTTGCCTAACGTCTTTGCTTAGAGATTTTTTTGTGAGTTGAGCATGTTTTTCATTTAAATTATGTATTTGCTCAATCATCTTATTTTCGTTAAAATGATACTTTATGCCTTTCATGAATTCTCATTTGGTCACTTTTTGGTATCATTTTTATTGCCTTTTTTTTTGAATTTTTCATGAATAAGATTTTGGCTTTCATTAGTTTTCATAAACTTATACTTTGCTTTTCATGCATTGAGATATCATTATCATAATAATGTATTTCTATATGTTCTCAATCAATCATAATTTATGGTTTGATAACTTATAAATTTTCTTTTGGATTTATTAACAAATCATTTGATTCTTGATTTGTGATTTTTAATCTTTGATTTTAATTTTTGGGATTTTTTTTATTTTTGATATATATCCTATGGATATATATCTATGTTTTAGACTCTTGTGACTCTTCTCTTAATATCACATATATGTGATCACTTGGTCTTCTTTAATGTGAGTTGTGTTTAGAATATTCTATATCCATGCTTACTCATATTTGTTTGCCATGTTCATAATTGCATATTTTCCATATGGCATTTTGATAGGGGAGCAATCACTATATCTTTTTATGTTTTATACTATAAAACCTCGTAAATTTGAATATTTTGTGATAAATAATGATAAATATGTTATATGGTAAAAATAATATATTTTGATGTTTGAGTATGATAAGAATTGATTGAGATCAATTCAATGTATTTTTGTGAAAATATGAGTGCAAATGCACAAAACATGCATAAAGGCCAAAAGAGTGAAAATCTGGGAATAATGATTAGTTAAGAGTTTCTATATTTTACACATCGATATAGCCAGAATCTGGAAAAGTGTAAATGAATAACGTTGTAGATCTCTTCAATAGCTTTCCAACAAATCTTACATCACCTCATTCCGAGATCGAATGAGAAAGTTATAGCCTTTTTACCAAACTCCAGTCTGAGCACGGCCCAGAAACCTGGGCAGTAGACCGCGACGGTCGACCGCTGGGCGAATCTGTTTCTGCCAGGTTTGTTTCGGGTTGGGTTTTGTTTATACCGAACCCAGTTGTTACCCTATGTATATATACTTGTTTTAAATCCTTTTTAACTCTCTTTCACGTGAGATTAACACTAGCAACCTTCTTCCTCAAACCCTAACCCTAATTGTGAGTTTTGGGAGAGATCTCGGGGTGTTTGTCGAAGGAAAGACGGGGAATTGTGATGTTTGGCTTCGAGAGATCATTTGCTGTTCGTTTCAGAGGCTTGTTCACATGCAAAGGTAAGATAACTTGCATCCAAACCCATCCCCATAGTTAAATAACTAGCTTAGAAGTTTAATTTGTGTTTACATGCTTAAATCTTAATCTAATATGAAAAAGATTAGATTTTTGATGTTAGATCTGAAACAAATGTTAGATCTACATGTTTTTCTTGCTGTTTATAATAGAAACATGATCATGATTATTAGGGTTGTTCTTAATTTCATTTTTATCTTGTTAATCATGTTCTAATCATGTTTAAACCCTAATTTGACATTTAATTGAGTTTACATGTGAATTAAAGATGAGAAAACCCTAGGTTTATGATACCTAAGTGTTAAAAAATAGGATTTAATGAATGTATATCTTTCTGAGATGTTTGGCAATCATGCTTATGTTTAATATGTTAAAAGTTCATGCTTTAAATTAAAGAATTTGGTTAATTAGGTTGAAAAACCCTAATTAAATTAACACAAGAGTTTGATTTATGTTCGAGATAATTTCAGCAAGTGATTATCAAAGTTTAAGTGTTGTTATATGTTTTATATATGTTTCAGTATGTTTTAAACATGTTTGAATCACAAAGTCGGCATGAACTCAACACCGTGCAAAAACCTACACGTTCTGAAATTTTTGGGCATGGTCGACCGCGATGTGAGCAGCGGTCGACCACGTGTAGGACAGAGGCCTGGGTAGGCCCTGGAACCCGTCGCAGTTGACCGCCGTACATGTGCGGTCGACCGCCACTCAGTCTTTGGCATGTGCATGTTTGTTTGGCTTTGTTTTGGTTTTCGAGAGAGTTTCTCGATATTGTATTGTTATAATACAATGCTTAAGTGTTGTTTAACATCTAAGATTTGTGTACATGAGTTGACTACGGACATGAGTCTTAGATTTATTCACTGGGGTATGCGAGTGAATAGTATATATGCTTTTACTTGTATCTGTTCATTGCATGATATTAATCGTATCCAGTCTATGCATTGGACATTTGTCTATTACGGCCCATGTGTTGGATATTTACCCATTTCAGTCCATGTGTTGGACCTTAATCATATAGTCCATGTGTTGGACATTTACCCATTTCAGTCCATGTGCTGGACCTTAATCATATAGTCCATGTGTTGGACATTTACCTATTACAGTCCATGTGTTGGGCTTTTACCTGCTACAGTCTATGTGTTAGGCTTTTACCTGTTACAGTCCATGTGTTGGGCTTTTACCTATTACAGTCCATGTGTTGGGCATTTATCATATGCAGTCCATATCCGAGTTGTTTTTATTTAACATATAGTAGTTGAAGTCCTTGTGTTGGACTATAAACCACTGAAGTCTTCATGTTGGACTTTAAGCTTTTGTAGTCCATGTATTAAACATAAACCTATTACCGCAGAACGTTTGAGTAAGAGTATTACAAGAGTATCGCTTTTGCACAAGGAGATGTACACATATATGTATTATCAGATGTAGTTACTCCCATGTTAGATTACCCATGAGTAGGGTACATTCTTTGATTTGTGGCATACATGATATGGCCTATGGTGATTTTTGAGTTGGATGATATTCTCTTATTATTGCGCCAACTACTTGAGAAGTAGTTCGAGATTTTGACATTGGTTCTATATGGTTGAGGCTTGGAGTATTTCTTTTGAGTGTTGTTTTTATTCATAGAGTCGGAATTGATATTTAAGGATCTACAATTTGAGACATATGGTATATATATGAAGGTTTCCTTGTTTGGATTATTTCGCTCGACATACTACGTCTCGTCTTGTAGGTAAATATTAACTCTATTAGATACGGGGAAAATAATATAGGTAGACTATGCTTAATAGATAGAGCCTCCACTTTACCTAGCAGCTCTTCCACTAGGGGCGGATGGAGGTGATTTTGCTGTAGCGCTTTGACGCTCTTGTTGTTGTTCTTTTTGTTTAAATTGTCTCTTTCATACGGATCAAAGTTTCGGAGAGCCGCGGGATGACGGAGTTCTAGCATAGTCGCCATCGCACAGTCTTAGTAGCTGAAGCTCCACTATATAGTTATGTTTATTGTTTAGACTTTAGAGTTGTATTCATTTTATAGAGGCTGAGTGCCCTAGTGAGGTTTCATTTGACTCATTGTATTGAGATGTATTTCAGACTCAGAGATATTTTCATTCTATTTCAGTTGGGCTCATTTATTGATATATTTCTTCTGTGCATATCTGATTTTGTACTACTTCTATTATTTGCCTGTTTTGTACCATCACCTATTTGTTGATTCCACTAGAGAGATAGTGACTGTGATGATAAAACATATCGTAGCTTGATGTTTGGTGCTTGGCAGGTTTGACAATCCGGGTTTCACCTTGGACTGTAGCCTTGTGTGAACCATGGGGCGTCACATATACTCACTCATGCTTATTGATAGGGGGAGCTTTCGCTCTCTTATTCTTTTGTTTTCCCCATTTTGTTGTTGCCAAAGGGGGAGAAACAAGTGGATTGTGAGTATATTTTAAGAGTATTGTGCTTTATTGTATATCTTATATACTCTTTGTGTAGATTGTTTGTCATCATCAAAAGGAGGAGATTGTTAGGTCTCATGTTATGAGCTTACATCTTCTAATCTTATTCTGATGATTACAAACAATTCCTAATATTGTTTGTCTAGTATTTATATTTTCTTATTAGGTATTCTAGACAAACAATATGTTAGAGGATGGATGGAATCAAGCATTCACGATCAAATCCAATAGAGGTTGGCTGAATAGTGGAATGAAGCCTATGCATACTAATCAAAATCCAAGTTCAAGCTTCTTCCATGTTTACCAAGACAAGCTACAATGAAGATCTATCAAGCTTGGGTAAATTAGTTTAGGGTTTATATAATGTGAGTTAATTCTATAAGCTCAAATATACACACACATTTCATTTGTGAATTTTCTCAAATATAGGTGTTTTTATGCAAAATATGTTTTAATATGCTTTGGACCGTACAAACATTATTAACATCTTTTATTATGTCCATATAAACATTACACAAGTTTTTAAAACTTGATTTGAGCTAAATGATAAAATCAACATGTTTATAAACACATGTATTTTAGTGTTTTTAAATATTTTTGAGATTTCACAAATGATAAGAAAAAATTGAAAAATTCCTTTTCCAACATGTTCATATTCATGTTTATAAACTTTTCCCAAAGTTTTACATATTTTGGAATTTATTTACTATTTTTAAGGCTCTTCAAAGTTGGTTTTTACTATTCAAAACAGGCTGATATCACGTTATCAGTCGACTGATGAATGTGTTCAGTCGACTGAAGAAAACACCTTGAATAGTCAAAAGTTTCTGTTTTGTTTCGGTCGACTGACCAGTCGACTGGTGATCTATCAGTCGACTGATGAGTTAGTAAACGCCTACAACGGTCAGCTCATCAGTCGACTGATCTAACTCGTCAGTCGACTGATGGCCTGTAACGGGTATATTTCCAGTTTTTCTTTTTTTATCTTTTTGCTTGGTTTCACTTGGGTTTTGGGGTTTATTTCTTCATCCTATATATACCCGATTCTATTTTATTTTTGAACTAAGAAAAAGAGAGTTTAAAAACAAGTTTTAAGGGTGGTTTAAGTTGGTTTAAGTGTTTACAAAATAAGTTTTCTGAAGATTGTTTCACAAGAAGAGGAGATCATCTTTGGTTTGAGCTTTTCATTTCACATCTCCATCTCTCTTGTTTTAGAGAAGTTTTCTCAACTTATTTATCTAGCTTATTTACATTTACATTGTCATATTTATATTTGCTAGACTTTAATTGAGTTTGATTTTATTTTCTCATTGCTTGCACACACAACCATTGAGCTTAAGTATTTTCATATATTGTATAATTTGGGGTTGTGGAGAGTGTAACCTTGAGAGTGAGCCTAAATTGTATTCTCACCTATTGTAGAGAACAAAATCTTGTAATTGAGCCTTATTGTGAAAGTATCACTTTGTAATACACATTTACACCAAGAGGAGTGTGTGGTGAGGACGTAACCGATACCAAGAGAAGTGACGTTAGTAGTAAAGCCTAGACAAAGGTAGTAAAGTCGAGCACTTGAGGGAGGCGATACGTGAGGACCAACATTTGAGGTTGTAGTTTGTGTATGTACATTGTGAGAGATTTGTAGAATTTTTGATAAGCTAGAAAACCGAGCGTGTAGAGAAGTTCTGATTTCCAAACCGGGTGTGTCGATAATGGAGTTCTCCCCGGGAGTGGGGAGCGGAGACGTAGTACGGAACGTCCGAACTCCGTGCTCATATTATTGTGTTTGGATTGCTCTTTGTGTCCACTTTTTGTTTATATTGTTTCTTGTTTATTTTACTCTTGTTCATATATCCTTGCATATATCAAATTGAATATCAAGATTGTTAGGATATATTTGTTAATTAATTTTAATCGGCATTAATATCTAATAAGATTAGCAATAACTCTATTCACCTCCCTCTAGGGTTCTTTCAATTGGTATCAGAGCTTAGTGCTCTTTGATTTAAGTTTTAACCACCTTGAGTTAAAGATCCATTGTTCTTTTTATTGTTGCTAATCTTGTTTTGATATTTTCTTCTTGCTTGCATAATTTTATGGACATGCACGGTGCACCCAGTCTTGGCTATGCTATTAATATTGCTTCTAGAATTAGTAATTTCCCTTATAAACAATGGTGTGCTAGATTTAATATTTTTGCTAGATCTACAAATATTGATATATGGGAAATTATTGAATATGCTTATATTGTACCCACTATGGAGAAATCCAAGTGGAGTACTGATGATAATAGAATGTTTGCTATGAACAAGTCTTTGTTAGAATTCTAATTGATGCCTTTGGCTTATCTTTCGCTAACAAACTTTACTTTTTTTTGATAGTGCTTATACGTTGTGGAAATTTATAGAAGCACATCAAAGGGACTTGGAGGCATTCCGACAAGCTTTGGAGGATTCTGTTTCAAGTTCTAAAGGAGCTTTATCTCCATGCATACGACCACTAGGCGATAGCCCTAGTGAGGTATGCGAGCCTAATAACGATGATGATTTTACTTATGATGAGCTCGCACATGAATATGAAAA
>BQKN01052820.1:0-10852 GCA_022839385.1 Asparagus kiusianus | reverse complement strand
GTATGAAAATTGAGCTTAAAGAATTTACATACAAAATATAATCCTATGCTATGTATACCAAGAATGATTTTCCTGAAGCTTGGACTTGATTTGATAGACTTGTTTATGCATGGCTTCCATATATCAGTTTTGCTCAAGTTCTTGAATATACCTGTATATACTAAACGACACAAAACAAAATACTAAAACCAATATTAGTCGTAAATTGTTTGTTTAATCATTATCAAAACAAGAGGATCCAACAGAATCATCTGCGGTCGACCGGCCCGGTCGATCGACCTCCTTCCAGACGCACAGTAAACCTTGTGCACGAATGCGGTCGACCGGACCGGTCGACCGCCGCCTGTTTTGCCTGATTCTGCTGCTGATGCTGATTTTTCTGTAATTCCTTCAATTCTCCACCTCGGCGAATGTTTCCACCAAAACTGAGCCGACACCAAACCATCCAATAGTCCCTCAACAAGTCAGGGAACCAATCTAGAGCTGAAACGTGAGCTCCCCCCATCTGGATCAACTGATCAAACCGGCTGCATCTGAAAGACTGCCTACGTATCCTCTTGCCCAAGGAATCAAGCCGAACGTAGTTCACCCAAACTGCCTCCAAAGGCTCTCAAACAAATAGAAAAGTCTGCAACTCTTCCCCAATATCGCTAACGGATCTGCAACTGATAGCGGCCCCAAACCGATACAAATCAAACACCTCCATCTGAGGTGAACCAATGGCCATATCCAGACTACATCCATCAGCTATACTCGAATCAATCATCCTATCATCTGCATCCAAATCAACACGATTCCCAATCTGTGTCACATCAGCTAGAATCCCAAATGATACAGTATGATCTGGAGTTTCCACCCAACGTGGAGTAGCATCACTCACCACCCGCTGCGATGTCCCAATGATCTGATCACCACTCTCCACCTGCTGAGAGTCAAACGTGGCATATCTGCTCAGAACAAAGTCAGAAGCTCCCAAACGTGCTATCGGATCAAATCTCACATCCTTGATGTGACCAAATGCTGGGTAGCCAAACATCCGACGCAACCCAAAATCTGAAGCAGCTCCACCAGATCCAAAATCTCTACATACAGCAGTCGGCAACCCATACATAAAACGGCCCAAACATATCATAGCCTGCACACCAATGCCAATGCTCGACATCAAACGCCGATCCTCCTCTAGCAAGGAACAACTTCCCAAATCTGCCATCTCATCACGTCGCCTCAAAGTTTCCACACCAATGAAGTGTCTCATATTGCCGTGAGCTCGGCACAAATGCAAGAAGGAACCCCTACCATAATCAGAACGCCGGGTTACCTTTCTACCAACACACTTCCTCCATCTGTTGCGGGCTTCTAGGACTTCACACCAACGGGATTTGGTTGCAACCCACCAATGCCTAGAGCGATCCCCAACTGTAGAAACCACATACCTATTACCTCCCAATGATGCTCTCTTGGAAGGCCCCTGAATGCCTGAATGAACACCCCTCATAAGACCCCTCGATCGGTGGATAGAAGTGCCAAACTCCACCTCGGTCTTCTCGCTCATACCAATGGGTTCACAGGACTTCAAACTGCAGGTCAAAGCACTCCTCAATAACCTATGCACGGAATTACCAATCAAATAACCCAGCATCAAACAACGCCACAGTCTAGCTGAATCTGATGAAGTCGTCATCTCCCTATCAATAGCCGTGCTTCCAAGCAAATAATACAAATTGCTTCTTTTGACTCCTTTCATCACAATCATGGACCCCGATGTGACCTTCAAATGTGTGTCCACCAAGGTCACTTTATAGCATACTGCCTCCAAAGCTCCTAGTGAAATGATGTTCTTCGACAATTGTGGAACGAACCTCACCCCTTCCAACTCCTGAATCACTCCGTCATACATCCGAATACAAACTGTACCAATACCACCAATAGAGCATACATGTCCATTACCCATGAGCACAACATCCTCTCTTTCCAACTCCTGAAAGCTAGAGAACCAATCCCTCCTAGGGCAAACGTGGTATGAAGCACCCGAATCCAACATCCACTCTGTAGAGTTGGTGACACAAACTGACGACAGTGCAGACAATGAATAGCCAGAAGAATCCGAATTTGAATTGTTGCCACTAGTCTTGACAACATTCACCTCTGGAACTTGTACTGCTTTCCCCTTATTCTTCTCGGCTTGATCTAACTTTGGGCATTCGGCTTTCCAATGTCCATCTTCTTTACAAAAGGCACACTGATTCCTACGAATCCCACGATGTGCACCTCTAGACTGTGACCTCCTGCTTCGGTTTGAACCATGGCCATGAACTACTAATGCATCTCCCGATGCCTTCTCGGAGGGCTCATCGACACTCTTCCTCAACTCATAATTCACCAATGCTGAGGTCACCTCCTTGTAACTAACAGTAGTTCTTCCATTAATCATAGTTAGGACAAACGTACCATAATCATCCTCGGGCAATGAACACAGAAGTAGCATCGCCTTGTCTTCGTCCTCAACCATGATATCCACATTAGCCATGTCTGAAAGTAGCTTTGTGAAGTTGTTAACATGCTCTCTAATGGAAACTCCCCTCTTCATCTTGAACTGATAAAACCTCTTCTTCAAGTGAAGCCGATTCTCAATGCTTTTCGTAAGATATTTCTCATTGAGTGTTTCCCACATCTTCTTCGTCGACGTCTCGTTCATCACGTCATAAATAAGATCCGGCGTCAAGCATGACCGAATAACTCCACACGCCCTACTATTCATCTTCTTCCAAACCTTAGCTTCCATCTCGGCAGGTTTCTCTTGTAACTCAAGAGTCTCCTCCAAATTCTAAGCGTCCAACGCATCCATCACCTGGCACCTCCACAAACCGAAATTGATCTTACCATCATACTTCGGAACATCGATCTTCATGTTATTGATGCTCAAGCTATGTATCGTCTTCGTAAGAGACGATCCCGATGTGCTTCCTTCACCCATGTTGTCGATCTAACTCTTCAAATAGGACTCCTTCAGCGAATCCTTCAAACAAGCCTCAAGTCGAACCCGAAGCTCTGATACCAATTGTTGTGCGCGGCGCGGAAGCGTTCAAAACACACACAATCCAAATAAGAGAGATCACAACCAAAATCAACAAGCACAATCACCAATAACAAGAGATTTACGTGGTTCGGCAAGTTGCCTACGTCCACGGGGCAAGGAGGGGGAAGATTTTACTACTAGAAATCAAGGGAATACAAATAGAGTTACAATCTCTCAGACCAAACCCTAAAACAAAGCTCTTGATCTCTCCAAAGCTCTCCCACAATTGGATGCAACTACTCTCTCAAAAGACTGCTCAAAATCGTCCTTCAGGTTACCCTAACAAATCAGGTTTAGGGTATTTATAGATTACAAAACAAAACAGGTCAAAAACCTAGAAAAATAGATATCCGCTTTGTCGGTCGACCTGCCTGGTCGACCGCGATCAATTCCGGTCGACCGATCACCATCCAGCAGAAGCCCTAAAAATCCAGAGAGGCCGTCGGTCGACCGAATCATTTGCGGTCGATCGGCCCGGTCGACCGACCTCCTTCCAGACGCACAGTAAACCTTGTGCACGAATGCGGTCAACCGAACCGGTCGACCGCCGCCTGTTTTGCCTGATTCTGCTGCTGATGCTGATTTTTCTGTAATTCCTTCATATGGAACCATCGATGGTTGCATTAGACAATCAAATAAATTCAAAATCTAGAATCATCACCATCGATGGCAACAGTTGAGCCATCGATGATAACTAAGGGTCCATCGATGGTTGTGATCCATCATCGACGGTTATGACAAAATTTAACAGTTTTTAGGATTTAATCTCAGTTGCTCATCGACCCGTTTGATCTCTTATTTGTAGTTAAATTTGGATATCTCTTTGTTATCCTATCCAGAGCTATTTACGGGGAGTTGGAGATTATAATTAATAATGAAGTTTAAAAGTCAAATACACAAAAGGAGAGATCTTTATTCTAGTTTTTCAAAGAGAGAGTTGATCAGATCACTTGAGCCTGTTTCAACATCTTCTTTGTGTATTTTCATCAGAGTTTGATTTAGCAAGAAAGAGCGCCCTATGCTTACAATGCTACGGTACTTCTTCACGAATCTTCATTTTCATCGATTTTAAGAATGGTTTGCTAAATGGCTATAAGATTATTTTATTCATGCTTAATTGCTTTTGGGTTGTATTTCAAACTTGTGAGTTTGACGATATACTCAAGCTGGGGTAATTGAGGGTTGGGCTTGTTAGGGCTAGGTTTCTTTTGGTTATTGTGAAGAGTTAGGCTAGATGACTCGTTTCAGGGAGATTCTAAGATATGGTCTTTGAAGCCTATTGAATCAGGTTATGATTGAGGTGAACTCTGGTCATAGTGAGAAAAGCCTTTCACAAGAAGAAAGAGTGGATGTAAGATTTCTATTCAAACCACTATAAAAATCTTATGCGTTATTGTGCTAGTTTGTGCTTTATTTTTTGTTTATTATATTTTTGCCGCATTTTTTGCTTTTAATCACAAAACTGGAGTAATCCTATTCACCCCCCCTCTAGGCTCGCATCCCGGTTCTATCAAGTAGTATCAAAGCTTCATTATTCATATTTAGATATCACAACATAGAGTAGAGATATTAAGCCTTATCACCACTTGAGACTTTCCTAAAAGACATGCCATTAAGCACCCGCTACTTTTTGACAACACAAATTACACAAATTAAAAAACACGCATGAAAGTCTTTCTATTATTTACTAATTTTGACATTTGGGAGTGTGTTAAGCACGGGTATCATAATCCTACCAAGGATAAAGAAGGAGTTGTTACTGAAATTTCTATAGATAAATGGACCCCTCAATACATAAAGACTTACTCTTATAATTCTAAAGCTTTGAATGCTTTGTATTACTCTTTTCCTACTAAAGAATTTAATTGTGTTTCTAATTGTACTACTGCACAGAAAATTTAGAAGACAGTGAAAGTTGCTCATGATGGAATTTCATAGGTAAAGGAGGCCAAACTTACAATGTTGGTATGTAAGCACGGGAGAGCAATCAGAACATCTTCACACAATTCACTAACATCGTGAATAAATCAAAAAGCCTTAGGAAGGAGTACATAATTAAGGAGATGTACAGAAAGATACTCAATTCTCTATCTCATGATTGTGAACCTAAGATAAGTGCTATTGAAGAACTTCAGTTTTTTTCTAATATATTTCTTGATGATGTTATAGGTAATCTAATCACATTGAAGTTAGACTGAAAGAAAGAGAAGATGTCTCAGAAGAAGACTCAAAGAAAAAGTCTTTAGCCTTCAAAGCAAAGAAGGAGAAATCTTAGACAAAATCAAAGAGAGACTTGAACTCAAATTCAGATAACGAGAGTGAGATTGCAATGATAGTAAATGGATTCAAATCCTTTCTGAGATCGAGAGATGGGCAAATTTCATAAAGAATAAATAGAATCAAAGTTCTACCAAGATAAAGAATATTTAATATGAAGAGTCGGATTCTGATATTATATATTTTCATTGTAGGAAGCTAGGACACTGTAAAAACGAATGCTCTATCTACAAGATAAATATTAAAGGAAAGAATAGAAGTTTCAAATTAGCATCTTGAGAATCCTCAAGTGACGAAGAATATTCAGACAGTCACACCATTGATCAAAGTCATTGTCTTATGGCTAGTGTTCAAACTATTAAAGAGTTAAATGATTAATCTTCAGATGATGAAGTCCATTGGAAATCTAAGAAACAGAGGAGTACTTAGTATTTGTATTCAGTTTGTTCACATCATATGATTGATGAGAGAAACTTGATCCTTAATCCTAATAAGAAAAAGATAGAGATGTGACTTTTACAAACAACGACAAAGATAAGATTATAGGAGTTAACAATATAGGTAATGAATCATTTAAACTCCTTAAAGTTTTACTTGTTGATGGTTTAAAGCATAATCTCATCTCCATTAGCCAGCTTTGTAACAAAGATATGTCTATACTTTTCGAATCTAAAGTATACAAATTAATTGATTCACAAATATGTTCAATTATTTTTACTAGTAATAGGTAGGCTAATGCTTACACTTTGAATTTCAATGATATTAATTAAACCCGACAATGTAACGTATTTAGTTGCGGGAGGAAAAGATGGTGAGCTTTAGTACATAGGACTTGGACATGCGAGCATAGGAATACTACAAAAACTTTCAAACAAAGAGTTTGTTAGAGGCTTGCCTATGACTAATTTTAATAATGAAAGTTTATGTGAGGTTTGCACCAAAGGTAGGTACATAAAATATTCTTATAACTTAAAGAATCAGGTGAGCTCTTCTAAACCCTTAAATTACTGCACTTGGACTTATTTGAACATATTTCTACACAGAGTTTGGGAGGTAAGATTTACTATTTTCTTGTGGTTAATGATAACTCTAGATTCACTTGGGTTATTTTTCTAGCAAAAAAGAGTGAATGTTTTAAAATCTTTAATTTTTTTTGAAAAGAGTTATAAGAAAAGATCTTCCCATTTGTACTATTCATGTTGATCATGTGGTAGATTTTGAAAATAAAATTTTAAAAGATTTTTGTGCTAATAAAGATATCACTCATGAGTATTCTTCTACTTGAAATCCACAACAAAATGGAATTGTCGAGAGGAAGCATTGAGACTTTATTAGAAATGACTAAAACAATATTAAAAGAGTATAAGTTGCCTAAGTACTTTTGGGCATAGGTAGTTAATACAACATGTTACGTGATAGTAGAGCTTATCTTTGATCTATGCTAAATAAGACTTCTTATGAGATTTATTATCAAAAGACCCCAAATATTTCATATGTTTGTATCTTTGAATGTAAATGCTATTAGTTAAACACGAAAGATCAATTAGAAAAATTTTATTTTAAAGTTGATGAGTGCGTATTTTTGGGTTACTCTTCTTGTAGTAAGGCTTATAGAGTTTATAATAAAAGAACCAAAATGCTAGAAGAGTCAATCCGTGAATTCAATGAAGCTAACAATATGAATATTGTTATTGACAGGGCTGATGATAATTTCGTGTTGGAACCAAACACATAAGGAGAACAAGAAAGAATTCTAGTTGAAGAAGAAAACGAGACACAAAACGATAGAAAAGACAAACATGACGGAGTAAAAGAAGATTCTAAAGGCTTGTCAAATTCTCAAACATCACAGGCAACTGAAACACCTAGTTTGGAAGTATCATCTTTAAGTATTCCTCCTAAAAGAAATCGTCAACTACCCGCTCATTTGAGTGATTACTTTTTCTCAATTACTACTACGAAGGAAACTGAAGGTAAAAGTTCTCATTTATTTTTTTAGTGAATTATGTGCTTATGTTAATTTTATATCTGAAATTGAGCCAAAAGATGTAAAAGAAGGTATAAATGATTAAAATTGGATAATAGCTATGCAAAAAGAGCTTAATCAATTCACCCAAAATAAAGTGTGCAATCTAGTTCCTAAACCTAAAAATCATCATATTGTGGGAACTAAATGGGTGTTTGAAAACAAATTGGATGAAAAGAGTAATGATGTGAGAAATAAAGCTAGACTTGTTAGAAGACATTGATTTTGATAAAACATTTGCACTAGTTGTGATCATCACATTTTATTACACTTTTATATGCTAATTATCTATTTTATTTAAATAAATATATAACTAATAACGTATTTTTTCTTAATTTATAGGAAATAAAGAATTATTGAATAAGAGCCTCACTTTTCTACCAACTATTGAAGCCCAGTACCAAGCCAAGAAGAAGCCCACAAAAGCTCAAGGAACTAAGAGAAAATCGAGTCAACAAATTAACTAGGGAATCAAATTTGCTAGAAATCAATCGGCTCACCAACTGATTGGCCAAATGATTGACTAATAAATTGGTTCATAATAGAAATAGTAAATGGGTGAAATTAATTTCTTAGAGCCCAAGGTTAATCCAAAGGCTCTTGTTGATTACTGTAGGCTATAAATAGTGGTAGAGGGTAAGAGATTTTAGTATAATTTTTTTTTTATAAAAACTCTTTTTGTAAAGGAGGGTTACTCTTAATTGAGATAACCTTCTAAAATTATAAACTTTATTTGCAATTAATAAAAAAATTCTCTACCTTTTAAATTTTGTTAATGAAGATGAAGATTTGCCTTAAAGGGACCACTCCCTTGCAATGTAAATTTATATTTTTCTCTTTTGTTTTCTTGTTATAAAAATTCATGTTTTAGGATTTTATTTTCTCTTTATTTTTTTGTGTTGGTAGAGTATATTCATTTCATGTCTTATAACTTAGATTTACTTTCATGCTTTTTTATTTTTGTTGTTTATGCTTTGTATAATTTATTTTATTGTATTTTTATTTTATACTACAAATTTACTTTTACATTCTTTTATTTTTGTTAATTACATTTTCTTTATGCTCATAATTTAGATATTATTTTCCTTGTTCTTGTTGCTATTTTTGTAATTAGTTTTTATTTTTAGTCTCTTTCTTTTAAGTTTTCTAGGCTAGATTCTATTTTCTTATTTTTTATTTTCTAAAATGTGCTACTAAATCTCGTAGGAATTCTAGAATTATATGAAGCTTGTTTAATTTCTTTTATGATTTGTGGATTGCTCTTTTATTCTTAAAATAACCATGTTTAGGATAATTAACTAAAGAAGTAATTAATAGAAGAAGAATTTGATAATCTATATTTATCTTAAGTGGTTTGATAGATTATACTTAAGATATCTAGAACTACTATTTAATTGTTATTTTTTCATGAATGATTTTTTTTCTTGGATGATAATTTGATAAGTTATATTTTCCTTAAGTGGTTTGATAGTCTATGGTTAATAAATTTAAAGTAAATGTGACAAAAAGAGAGTAGTTCATAAATGCTAAATGAAATTAACTAGTAGATTCAATTCTACATTTCCATCTTCTCCCTTGATTTCCTCAATATTTAACTTCTTTTGATTTTTCCTCTTTGCGGTTAAGTTTTCTAGTCTTGATTTTATTCTTTTCTAATATTCTTTATTTCTCCTCATTCTTATTCTTTAATTCCTTCTATTTATTCACTCTCTTTACCCCCCCCCCCCCTTATTCTAATTTTCTTTTATGAGTAAATAATCACAAACTCTTTATATCTCCTTTTTAACTCCTATTTGTCCATACACAACTCTAGGATTCAAGTTACCCCTTATCAAGTTTTTGGTGCCGTTGATGTAGAAGTTATTTACAATTAAAATTTTCTATTTTCATTTTTTTATTTGTGTGTTTTCTTGTGAAAGGAACAATTTTTAAGTTTGAAGATTGAGGATTGAAGATTTGCTTTGCTTAAAAAAGTAAGTCCTCTTTTTAGTGTTTTCTATTCCACCATCTAGTTTAGTTTCTCACAATTAGAGATAATTATGATCTAATAAATAAATAAAAATTTTCTCTTGTTAATTCTAATAAAATCCACCCTCCACTTGAACAACTACTAATAAGATAATGAAATCAAACAAGAGCTCTCTCTCACATATTTATTTAATTGTTAACCCTAATTAAAAACAAAAAAAAAATTCTTTTTGCATCCTTTTCTAATTGCTTTTAAAATTTTGGGTTGCATTGCATAGAGATAATAGGAATTCACCAAAGTAATTTGAGCATTTTAACTTAAACACTCACTTGAAAATACTCTTAAGGGAAAAACACATAAGTAAGATGAGGTGAGGGATTTCATCACCCTTTTCTTAGCCCACAAATTATTAATTTCTCACTATACAAATTCAAATATTCTAAAACTCATTAAATGTTAGCCCTAAGGACTCTAGCTTATTAAGAAACAAGAAATCATTAAGTGAACCTATTTGAGTTTATTTAAATATGTTGGTGTCTAAGGTAAGGTTTAGGGATTACATAAAGCGATCTGTAATGAAAGAGGTACTTAATGTAAAACCTAAAAAATTTGAATATTATGTAAAAAATAATAATAAATATGTTATATGGTAAAAATATAATATATTTTGATGTTTAAGTATGATAGAAATTGATTTGAGATCAATTCAATGTATATTTGTGAATATATGAGTGCAAATGCACAAAACATGCACGAAGAGAAATCTGGAAAAATGACCAGTTAAGAGTTTATATATTTTACACGCTAATACAGTTTGAATCTAGAAACACTGAGCAGACCAAAGTTTTAGGTCTCTTCAACAGATTTCTAACAAATCTTAAATGACCTCATTCTGAGGTTGGATAAGAAAGTTACAGCCAAAATACCGAAGGTTATTTTCCTAGTCAGACTAGGTTTTCTGGTTTGGGTCAAACAGGTTTATTTCGGGTTTGCATATATATATATATATATATATATATATATATATATAGAGTTTTATTCGGATGCGAAAAATTTTCGCACAGCAACGTACGAAAAGTGGGAAAGCTTCCCCAGCGTGCGCTGTAGTACACTTGGCTTGCCCCGATTCGTCCAGGTTGTTGGGTTGAAAAAAGCCACGACATTTGTCACTGAGCCCCCTCCAAGGCATCCTAAAACTCAAGCCCCGTGATCATTTTTCCTCCTCCCAAAAGCTTATCCCCAAACCAAATCCAGATCTCCCGCGGCGCCCGGCGCGCGCGCGGGGGGCCTTACCCCCAAACCAAACCCACATCCCCCTCTGCCCCCCCCCCCCCCCCCCCCCCCGCGCCTCCAAGACCCTTCCTCCTCCCTAAAACAAAGGCTCCCCTAACCGGATCGGCCTCTATTAGCCCCGCCATTCCTTCTCCGCGAGCCTACTCCGCTAATCCCGATCTCTCTCTGGAATCTCGGTCTCTCTCTCTCTCTCTCTCTCTCTCTCTCTCTC
>BQKN01052818.1:0-13725 GCA_022839385.1 Asparagus kiusianus | reverse complement strand
CCCCCCTCTAGGGTTCCTTCCTAGTGGCATTAGGGTACTTTCAATTGGTATCAGAGCTTGGTGCTCTTTGATTTAAGGTCTAATCGCCTTGAGTTAAAGATCCAAGATATTTTTTTGTGCTAATCTAGTTTTGTGATTTATTGATTACATTGCTTGCATATTTATATAATTATGGCTATGAATGATGCATCTTGTTTATGATCCTAGTGTTGCTCCTAAATTCAATGCTTTCCCCTATGCTCAATGGTGTTTTAGATTTAAAATATTTGTTCAGTCTAAAAATATCGATTTATGGGAAGTTATTGATTGTGCTTATATTGTGCCCACGTTGGAGAAATCCAAGTGGAGCAAACATGATAAAAAGATGTTTACTATGAACAAGCTTGTGTTAGAATTTTTATTAAATGCATTTGATTCATCAATGTCTAACAAGCTTGATTCTTTTGATAGTGCTTATAAATTATGGAAATTCATAGAAGCACATCAAGGAAACTTGGAGGCTATCCGATAAGCTTTGGCGGGTTCCTCTTCAAGTTCATGTGGAGCCTCATCTTGCACACGGTCACTAGGCGATAGCCCTAGTGTGGTAAGCGATTCGGAATCCGATGATGATCTATCTATTAATGAACTCGCTTGTGCATATGATAGATTAGCGCATGCCTACAAGAAATTACAAAATGATTTTATTGATTTAAAAAGCAAGCATGTTAATTTGAAATCCGATCATGAGAAGCTAGTGTCCAAGTTTGTTATCGTTGCTAAAGAAAATGAAAATCTTAAAGAAAACAATGATATGTTAAACTTGGAGAATGAAAAATTAACCTCATCAATTTCTAGCTTAACTCATGAAAGAGATAATGCCATGTTAGAAGTAAAGAACATACAAAATGATACAGAATCTTTTATAGATGACTATTTATGTTCTACTTCTAAAGGTGCATATGTGCCTAAAAATGAAGACTTGAATCTTATGAAAAAATGCATATCATCCTTAGATTCAACTTTGAAAACATGCATCAATAATCATAAGAAGCTTATGAATATGTGTGCTAAGTCAAAATCATCCACTCATTATGCACACATGTATAGCAAAACTTATAAGTGTTCTATTTGCGGCCGTCAAGGTCATTTAGCTAAGTTTTGTTATGATGCACACAAATATAAGAATTCTAATGCTCCTTGTGCATCTCATGTAGCTTCTTCATCACATGTACACACACATGCACCCATTGTTCATCATAAGCATGCTCATGTGTATAGATGTGATCATTGTGGTCGTTTTGGTCATTTGGCCGAATATTGTTTTGATTTGAAAAAGAAATCTCATTTGCCAAATGTTTCTAGTAGACCACATGTTTTTAAATGTGATGTTTGTGGTAGGTTTGGACATCTTGCTAAATTTTGTTTTGATATACAAAAAGATTTTAAGTTGCAATATGTTCCAAATAGACCATTGTTTAAGAATGTTTCTCATTTGCAAAATAAGTTTAAAAGACAATCTTTAGTTGCAAATGTTTTTCGTGCACGCCTACTTGGTCAACACAAACCATCTAACCCTCTTCATTGCACCTATTGCAATCGGAAAGGTCATGTGTATAATTTTTGTTTTGACCGTGCTAGTGCACCATATGCGCCCAAGAGGATTCATAACCCTAGGGCTTTGAGCTTTATTGATAGGGGTCATGTCCCTAAACAATCCGGCACCAAGAACGCTTGGGTGCCAAAATGATTTTTTTTTACCAAGAACTTTAGTGCTTTTAGTTTTCTTTTTCTTGGTTTTTGTAAAATGTATTTTATATCTTTTGTGAAAACAAATCTTTTTATTGGTTAAATTATTTTGTTAGTTTTCTTTTGATGAGAGGTTTGTGTTTATATAACCCTCCGGGTTTATTGGGTGTTTATTCCCAAATCATGTTTACCGGATGCTAGAATGATTATATGGGTTGAAACAAGCTTAAGAGCTTGATATATTGTTGCCTCTCTTGAAATTCTTTTGTCAAAGATTTTGTTTTGACTTGTTGCTTTGAATTCATTATATTTCACTTATATGATGATATTTATATGTTTGTGCTCATGGATCATCTATTCGTGCCTTATAATGTATTCTATGAGTGGTTTGATCAAGTTATTTAAAGAAAATTTTCTTTTTGATCAAACATTATTTTTGGACTCAAATGGTTGATTTATGACTTCATTTGGTTGATTTGTTTTCATTCGAAAACTTTTTTTGCACGATTCTCATGTTTTCTCTCTTTTGATTTCATAAATCTATTCTTATACATGGTTTTTATAATGAGACACTATTTTCATAATGACATATCATTATGTGTTCTCATTATCTTGTTTGTATGTGAGTGATATCTAGCATATCTTTCATTTATGCTTGCTCACATTTGTTTGCCATGATCTTTATTACATATATTTTCTATATGGCTTTTTGATAGGGGGAGAAATCTCTATATCTTTTTATGTTTATACTCATTTATGCTTTATGATAGGGGGAGCTTTCGCTCTCTTATTATTTTGTTTCCCCATTTTTGATGTTGCCAAAGGGGGAGAAACAAGTGGATTGTGAGTATATTTTAAGAGTATTATGTTTAATTGTATATCTTATATACTCTTTGTGTAGATTGTTTGTCATCATCAAAAAGGGGGAGATTGTTAGGTCTCATGTTGTGAGCCTACATCTTCTAATCTTGTTTTGATGATTACAAACAATTCCTAATATTGTTTGTCTAGTGTTTATGTTTCTTATTAGGTATTCTAGACAAACAATGTATTGGAGGATGGATGGATTGCGCTATAACGATCATATCAAATGGAGGTTGGCGGAATTGTGGAGTGAAGCATTGCTATTCAAGTTAAAGATCCAAGATCTCGCTTCATCCGCATATGTACCAAGTCAAGCTTATAAGATCAAGATTGCTTGGGTAATTTAGTTTTAGGTTTTATATTATGTGTGTTAGTACTTTAAGCTCAATTATATACACACATACACGTTTTGGTTTTTGTGTATATATATAGTTTATATATATACATATATGTTTTGGTTTGATTTTGTAGATATGAAACGAATATATATTCATATATATGTTCATATGTTTCATATTCTATCATATTTGTGAAAATATTGTGTTTCTAGTTTATAGACTTCATAACAATATTTTATATCCTTTATTAAGTCTATAAGAACGTTTGAAAATGTTTTTAAAGTTGTGTTTATGTCAAAACATTAAATTTAATGTATATCAACTTTTCATGTTTTGGACATACTTGCAAAGTACATGAGTTTTCACTATTGGGGAATGCAATTCTAAAAATTCTTTTTGTAACTTGTTTATAAACATTTCCCAAAGTTTTATAATTTTTGAAATTTATTTGTTATTTTTAAAGGCACTTTAAAAATCAGATTTTCAGCTTGTACAGTGCCTGTGCACGTTTATAAGTCGACTTATCAGAGTTGACAAGTCGACTTATGAAATGCTCTGGAATGTGCATTTTCTCCTCTGCTGAGTCGACTTATTCATGAACACAAGTCGACTTATGATAAGTCGAATGCAAGTCGACTTATAGGCAGATTTTTGTGTGTTATTTTCATCTGGAAAGTCGACTTATGTGAACTTTCAAGTCGACTTATGTTAAGTCGAATGCAAGTCGACTTATAATAAGTCGAATGCAAGTCGACTTATAAATCTGACCGTTGAACAGTAACGGCTATTTTCCTGATCTGTTTTTGTGTGGGTTTTTGGTCATTTCCTTGGGGTTTTGGCTGATGTCTTGGGTTGTTATAAATACCCCATTGCATTTACCTCTCCCATCTAATGAAGAGAAAAGTTTTAAAGAGTTTTTACAAGTTTGTTTAAGGGTTTCTAAGTGTGTTTAAGAGTTTGGTTTGTGGAGCAAATTTCACAAGAGCAAGTGGAGATCATCCTTGGTGTTTGATCATTCATTCTTCTCCCTCTCTCTTGTCATCTATAGAGAAGTTTCCTTAAACTCAATTCTACCATTTTATAAGTTTGTTCTTAATTTCATAAGCTAGATTTTATATTGAGTTTATATTGTTTTATCTCTTTGTTCACACACAACCTATTGAGCTTATTGTATTTACATTCATAATATAAATTGGGGTTGTGGGTTTGTGACATTGAGAGTGAGCCTATATTGTGTTCTCATCCATATTAGAGAACAATCATTTGTTGTTGTGAGCTTTAATTGTGAGATCACTTGTATTACACTAGTACACCAAGAGGAGTGTGTGGTGAGAGACGGGGTTGTCCTAAGAGTAGTGGCGTCGGTAGCCTAGAGAGAGGTGGTAATTCCGAGCACTTAAGGGAGACACGGGCTAGAGACCAACACTTGAGGTTGTAGTTAGTGTAGTTACATTGTGAGTGATAGTAAAGTTTTCGGTTAGCTAGAAAACCGTATTGTGAGGTGTAAACGTTTTTCGGGTAAGCGTAGAAAACCCGGTGTGATAGTGGAGATCTCCTCGAGAGGTGAGGAGCGGGGACGTAGGTCAGGCAGACCGAACCTCGTGAACATATCGTTTTGTTTGTGATTGCATTGGCGCACTTTTACATTCGTGCTTATTATTCATATTACCTTTGTCAATTGCACATTGTTTATATTCCCACTATCTTATGTTGTTTGTTCCACCCTTGTATTAGTTGTATATCCTTGCATATATATCTTGTCATATATCATACTTGCTAGGATATTTGTCAATAAGTTATAATTTGGCATAAATCGGATTAGATTAGCATAAACCCTATTCACCCCCCTCTAGGGTTCCTTCCTAGTGGCATTAGGGTACTTTCAGTATCCGTTTTCGTTAGCAGTACCACTTTTAGGAGTTCCATCACCGATTGTACCCGTTGTGAAAGTAAAGAGGCAATACCAATGAGGGCATCACCACCACCACAATCAGCTGTTTATAAAGCCGCAGAGCTGGAGGTTTAGCTTTGAAAGAATAAGAAAGATATCAGACAATAAGAGCACTAGAGTTTCAAGGCACACCAATTTCAGTTACAACCTATAAGGGAAGAAGTATGTGAAAATTTCTTGAACATCGACTTAGTACCAAGCAGAAGTTAGATGTATTCAGCATTGAGGACATCATTGGAGGATAGCAACGACATCAAGATTTTTGACGGGGCAACAATTATCACCTATTTAGGAGAATTTTAGTCACTACTTCAATAAGCAGTTAGAGGTAGTCTAAATGAAGCAGTGAGATATACCCGTAGTGAAGGAAGAAATCAAAACCATAATAGTGACAATGACAATGGCAAGAGAACTATTGCGGAATCTGGAGAATCCTAACAGCGGAAGAATGATTTTAACCCAACAACAAGGATAATATAAGAAAGGAGCACAATATGATTCGAGAGTGCCGAAGTAGCACAGAGTTTGAAGTACATGTTACAATCACAATAAGATCGAACAAAGAGCGAAAAACTTGTCACAGTACACCAACAGGAAGCCAGCATGATAGAGGTCACGGTCGATAGTCTCAGAGTCATAATTTTGGCCAGCAGCGGGAGAATTTAGACACTACTTGTTAATCTGAGGATTTAGGGGCCAGCATGCTAGATTTGCATTATCCAGGAGATTCCTAAAGGACTGATGGTCTCATATATGTTACACCACCAGCAGAGTTTATACAGCAGTACCGCATGATCAGGGTACGAACGGAGCTTTCTTCGTGATTTCCTTTTAAGCTCAGATCTAGTTTGTTTTAGGAAATTCGTTTATCTCTTATCTTTCATACCTTCGTTGATAGGTTTCAGCTTGTAGCTCATTCTTTAGATATTCTGTTGTCAGTCTCTACTCCTCTAGGGAGAGTGTCCCTTCTATCTGTAGGAGATGTGTCATTAGACTAGATGAGTCTGAGTTAGTCATCGAGTTGATCATGTTGCTGCTATCAAATTTCGACATTCTTTCTTGGTATGCATTAGCTATCATCATACCATGTTAGTATTGACTATTTTACTGAAACAGTCAGCTTGTGAGCATTCATTGGATTTATATAGATAGTAGCAACCTCACAGGGTGACCGGAATGTGGAGTCATTTCTGGTATACGTCGAGTAGGTGATGCTGAGGGACCGGAATGCTGATTTGTGTGAGACCGGAGTTGTCTCAGAGTATCAAGATGTCTTTTAGGAGATACCTAGATTTCCTCTAGTGAGAGAGGTTATTTCCTACATCGAGTTGCAGCCGAGCACAATACCGATATCCTAAGCACCCTATCGTACGACACCTGCTGAGGTGAGGGAGCTACAGATAGAGTTAGATAAATGAGTTATTATCTTAGAGTATTACTCACTGGAGTACCTTTTTATTTATGGGAACACTGATCCTCTTCGAGAGAATGAGGACGGTAACTTATGATTATGCATAGATTATTATGATTTGAACAAGTTCACTAGCCGGATTTGATAGGATTTATGACTTGTTCGATCAGCTGCGTGAAGCGTAACATTTCTCGAAGATTGATCTTCGTTTTAGGTTATTGTAGTTGCGAGTTCGAGAGATGGATTTTCCCAAAGCCGTTTTTCCTGATTCGATATGAATCTTTCGAGTTTCTGGTCATGCCATTTTGATTGACTCATGCACCTGTGGTATTCATGGATTTGATGAAGCAGGTTTTCCATCCCTTCTTGGATCAGTTTGTGATTGTTTTTATCGATGATATTCTCATTTATTCGAGATCTCAAGCAGAACACGAGCAGCACCTACGTTTGGCTTTGCAGACCTTGTGAGAGCATCAGCTATATGCTAAGTTTAGCAAGTGCGAGTTTTGGATTTCTGAGGTTAGATTACTTAGCCATGTGGTTAGCAGAGAGGGTATAGCAGTGGATCTAGCTAAGGATTCAACAGTGCATGATTGGAAACTGCCGAAGACGGTTACCAAAATTCGTAGATTTTTAGGGTTATTAGGCTATTATAGGAAGTTCATCCCGGACTTCTCGAAGATTTCAACGTCACTTACATGCCTTACGAAGAAGGGTGTACAGTTCATTTGGAGCGTGGAGTGTCAGAAGACCTTTAATACCTTGAAGGCTAAGTTTACTACAGCGCTAGTTTTGACTATTCGAGCAGAAATAGGATATTTGTGGTCTACATAGATGCATCATTGGCAGGTTTAGGAGACGTACTAATGCAGACTTAGAGGGTAGTAGAGTATATCTCACTACAGTTGAAGGTGCACGAGCAGAACTACCCCACTCATGATTTGGAGTTAACAGCAGTGGTATTTGCACTGAAGTCATGGAGACACTATCAATGGAGTGCAGTTTGAGTTGTTCACAGACCACCAGAGTCTAAAGTATTTTTTCTTCCAGAAGGAACTCAACCAGAGATAGCAACGGTGGATTGAGAGTATTAAGGACTATGAATTCGCAATTTAGTATCATCCGGGGAAGGCTGGATAACAAAGATGTACAAGGACCTGAAGAGTCACTTCTGGTGGAGTGGTATGCATAGAGAGATTGCAGAGTATGTGGCTAATTGTTTTACTTGTCAGCAAGTGAAGGAAGAACATCAGGGATCAGTAGGAACACTTCAACCTTTACCCATTCCAGAATGGAAGTGGCGGACATTTATATGGACTTTATTGTAGGGTTGTCAAAGTCGAAGAAAGAGAATGATTCTGTTTGGATTATAGTGGATAGACTAACGAAGTCAGCACATTTTTATTCCGGTGAAGACTACCTATACAGCTGAGACGTATGCGAGGACATTTATTTGAGGAATAGTTCGACTTCATGGAGTTCCAGACACGATTGTATCGGATCAAGGTTCGGTATTCACTTCGCACTTTTGGAGAAGTTTCCAGGATTCATTTAGCAGTAGACTATCATACAACAGTGTATTCCACCCATAGATGGATGGTCAGACGGAGAGAGTGAACCAGGTGTTGGAGGACATGTTGCGGACCTATATCATTGACTTTCAAGGTAGCTGGGAAGATCATATTCTACTGATAGAGTTCGCTTATAACAATAGCCAAGCAACAATCGGTATGGCCCCATATGAGGTATTGTACGGGAGACCTTGTACATCACCGATATGTTAGACAGAGCCGGAGGATAGCTTAATGCTTGGACCAGAGCTTGTGAGGCAGACTACTGAGAAGGTAGCATCGATCAGAGAGAGGATTCTAGCCACTCAGAGTCGGCAAAAGAGCTATGCAGATAAGAGACGAAGACCCTTGGAGTTTCAGGTTGGAGATTCAGTTATGCTGAAAGTATCGCCTATGAAAGACGTTCAACGATTCGAAAGATGGGGAAAGCTTGCACCGAGGTATATTGGACCTTTCTGGATTTAGGAGCGCATTGGAGCTGTTTCATACAGACTAGATCTTCCAGCATTAATGTCTAGTATACACAATGTATTTCATGTTTCTATGCTCAAGAAACACCTACATGATGAGGAACAACAGCGAGTGTTGGATACACCAGAGATTGAGTTTCAGGATGATTTGACTACTATTAAGATTTTTAGTTTGTATACTTGCCAGAAAGGATAAGAGAATTAGAAACAAGGTAATTCCTTTGGTGAAAGTTCAGTGGAACCGAAGAGGCGTTGAGGAGATTTCTTGGGCGCACGAAGAGGACATGCTTCGCGACTACCCACACCTGTTTGAGCAGGTAAATTAAATTTTAGTATGACTTATATATGACTTATAGTTACATGTATGGTGATGTTTATACTTACCACTAAAATGAGGGTATTAACACTTAACTCCTAAGTACTCGGAACATATGGTATATATATGTGGGGTTCCTTGTTTGGATTTTTTGCTCGATGTATTTGTTCTATTTATTTAGGGGGTTAAGTGGGGGTATTTATATTTTAGATGGTTAAGTGCAGATATTGAGGATGATTCTCGGGAGCGCGAAGATGTTATGCAACGCGACTACCTGCACCTATTGAGGAAGTGCATTGATTTATGTGTGTGATTATTTGTACGGTTATATTTAGATTTAACGCTAGAATGAGAATATTTTTACTTAATTCTTAATCTTTTGGAATACATGGTATATATATGGATGGTTCCTTATTTGGATTTTTCGCCTAATGTACTAGTTCCATTGGATTAAGGGTTGAGTGGGAATATAGTCATTCTGGATTGTTAAGTATAAATATCCCTATATGCTTATCAAGAGTTTAATATTATTAGAGGTGTATGTGCGGGTTGGATTTCACCCTCGACATGCTTTCTAATACTATATTTCAGTTAAGTATGATTTCTGAATTTCGAGGACGAAATTCTTTTAAGAGGGGAAGAATGTAAAACCCTAAAAATTTGTATATTTTGTGATAAATAATAATAAATATGTTATATATTTATAAATAATATATTATAATGTTTAAGTATGCTAGGAATTGATTTGAGATCAATTCAATGTATATATGTATATATAAGAGCAAATGCACAAATCATGCTCGATGTATAAATCTGGAAATTTATAACTAGTAGAGAGATTTTATATTTTACACACTGATACATTATAAATATGGAAAAACTTAAAAGACAAAAGTTTTAGATATCTTCAGCCAAAATACCGAAGAGTATGTTTCTAGTCAGACAGGGTTTTCCAATTTCAGGTTTCGGGTTTTGGGCTATAGTTTTTCGGGTTTGTTGTCATCTATACACATGTTTAAACACAAAAAATACATCTTTTCTCCTGTGTTCCAAACCCTAGCAGCCCCTCTCCTCCTCTCTCAAACCCTAGCCCCAAACTTGTGTTCTCGGGGAAGTTTCATGAGGCGAAAGCGAGGAGAAGGCGAGATTTGCAGCATATGGCATCGAGGGATCTTTCTGACATATTTTTTGGGAGTTCATCAACACCCCTCAGATGAGTAATATCTCACCCAACTTCACACCCTTTGTTTGCATGTTTATTGAGTTTTAATCCGGTTTTAATCGAGCCTAAATTGTATTTTGTGTATAAGTTATAGATCACTACGGCATATGACGTGAAAATCAAGTATTTCATATTTCAAAAGCTCACAAACAAAATTTTGTTAAACAGATCTAGATCTGAAAACGTTTTAATAAATGTTAAATCCCGATTTATTGTTTTTTTTAAACTTTTGAATCATGTTTATACATATGATTAGGGTTTTTAGTGGTGTAAGATTCATGTTAATTTTTGTTGCATATTGTTATATGACTATTAGAAATATTTGACTTTCGTTTAAGAAGAATTTATCAAAGTTTAGATCTGTTTCGAAGCAGTCAGAAACCTATAGAGGGTTTCTCTTTGTTTCACGGTCGACCGCGGTGGACGCGACGGTCGACCGCTGGGCACGTAGTTGAGCAGAATCTGTCTGCTCTCTGCGCGGTCGACCACGGTGGACGCGACGGTCGACCGCTGGGCGCATTGATGAGTAGTTTGCTTCAGCTCTTTGCGCGACCGACCAGGGAGACCTCTACGGTCAACCGCCACATTGTTTGTGCATGTTTGAGTTTGTTATATACTTTTGTGTGTACGAGGAGTTGTCTCGATTATCTGATGCTAAATATCAAGGATTAATCATTTATCTATACATGTTAGATGACTTGAGGACACCAGTTTAGATCCGCACACCGAGACACGTGTGAAATTAGTATGTGTATATCTTTTCATATATCTCGTCGACATTTACACATTTTAGGTAGTCCATGTGTTAGGCATTCAGTTCATTCAGTCCATGTGTTGGACATTCATCTTTTAGTCAATGTGTTAGACATTTATCATATACAGTACATGTGTTGACACTCAGTATAATTAGTCCATGTGTTGGATATTTTGCTAAACCTTGAGTATGACACTTATCTATATTAGGATATGACAATTTACATGATGTTGGGACATGATAACTATATATGTTGTACATGACACATATGTGAGTTTGACATGACACTATGTTTAGAAGTAGAGATGGGTTTGTCTTATTGAAAATTTTTGTTCCATGCATTAGATTTCGGGTTTGGTGTTTAAGGATTTACAATTTGAGATACAAGGTATATACATAAGGGTTTCCTTGTTTGGATTATTTCGCTCGATGTACCTATGCTCGTGTTGTAATTTCCTAAATACTATAATCCACTTTTTGTTAGGATCAATGATTTATGTAAATATATATCAACTGTATTTTTCTATATACAACGAGCCCTCTCCCTTGGGGTTGGTTGTGATGTTGCTCGCTAGCGCTTTGACGCTCATTGTCCCCCTCCCATTCTAGGTAATGAGCCAGGTACATGGAGAGTCGCAAGTTGATGGCGATACATATTAGCGTCCATCTTTCTTTTGTGGTTTAATTTTATTTATTGAGCTCCACTGTAGACATTTTGTTTAGACATTTGAGAGTTTTGTTCTAGAAGTTGTAAATGCTGTGTGCCTTATTTCTTTTTATTAGATATTCTGTAGTTGAGACTTGTTGAGATCTCCAGACTAGTTATTTTAGAGATTTACTTTATATTTCTGTATGTTGGATGATGAAATATCATTTTTATCTCTATCATTTCATCATATATCTCTTGTATTATCTTTTACTTGCTTTTGTACCTACACATGTTGCTGATTCTAGTAGAGAGATAGTAATTGTGATGGTGAAATATGTTATTGCACGGTGTGGTGCATGACAGGCTTGACATTCCTTGTTTTACCTCGAACTACAGCCTTGTGTGAACCTAGGGGCATCACATTCTCACCAATACTGGAAACAATTGTCGATAAAATTTCTATCATCAAAAAATTAACAAGCAACGCCAAAAGTTAAATTGTTCAGCTAAAATTAGCAGGAAACATCGAAAGTTAACATCAGACTTAAATAGTTAACCATTGTGAGGAACAATTGTTGAGAAAAAATTTCATCAACTTAAAGTTAATAAGCAACGCCAAAAGTTAACATGTTCAACCAAAAGTATCAAATTGATGGCAAAAATACTATAAACACAATAAGAATAATAAAAGTTAAGCTTGTTGCATTGTTTGTCATCCACATCTGCTGTTAATATAACCAAAATCAGTAATACAATATAAACATGCGCAAAAAATTTTATAAAAAATAATTTTTGAAACAAATTTCTCTCCGTCCTTATTTAATGGCTTTGCTTGATTCTTCTATCCTCATCCTTCTATTAGAAGCTCAGCTACAAGTCTGGCACGTATGACACCAGATTCATTCAAACTTTCTCCAGTGTTTTATATTTATATGAAATGTGATGACATTGATGTATATGTATGTAACATCAGACCCATGCAAACATATCAACCACCACTGATCTTGTCAGACTTTCTAGTTGCTGCTCATCAATTGATATTGCATTCCTCACATTCTCCACCATAAAGAACTCCTCAAGGACCAAATATACCCAATTAGCTCCTGCAACACTCCACTAAAACTCTCAGTACTTAATCTCTTCACAGTCTCTGAACCAAATTCACGATCAACAAACCCTAATCACCTGATCTTTGACATCATGAACTCAGTATAATCGCCCCCCAAATGCATCAATGATAAGATCTCCTCCAAGTTAGTCTCCACCTCTATTGGATACAGCCCTTGGGGACCCTAATGGACAACAAGTTCTTGATGCAGTGATAGAGTCATAGTCCTCGACGTCGAGTGATCGTTAAGTGGCATCGAGGGACTATGAACAGTGAAGTGCAACGTCAATGTGGGAGAGGACGAGATGTATTATGACTAGGTGAGGCCGAGCTAGCGAATGCGAGATGAAACTTGATGGGTGAGGGAGGCGGTGGAGGATAGGGAGGAGAGGAGGAGGGACGAATCAGAGTGGGGGAGGGAAAGGAGAGGGGAGGAGGAGCGGCGGAGTGCGAGGAGGCTAAGGTCGAGATCGAGGAGGTAGGAGAGGAGGTAGGAGAGGAGGGAGTAGAGGTGAACATCGAGAGAGCGTTGGTAGGCGATGCATTCGTGAAGGAGTCGGGTCATCATACCGACGTCAGTGAGGGATTAGATTTGGGTTAGGTTTAGGGTGTTTGAGAAACAAATGAGAGAAGATAGAAGAGAGAGAGTGAGTGAGCATGATAGTTTGGGTGAGAAGATGGTATTTTTGAAAATTTTGTACAAATACAAATTATACATGAATAAAAGTGAGCTTTTAGGACTGAGCCACATTTTTTTGAGTTTTTTGGGGCTAAACAGCATGGCAAAACTTTATTGGGGCTGGGCTATATGACACAGCGCAGAAGTGATAGCCTCGAAATCCACTAAGGACGGTCTCTGAATCTACAAAGAACAATCTTCGAATCCATGAAGAACTTTGAATCCACGAAGAAAATATCAAAAAGAGAAATTTTATTGATCAAAAGTTATTATTCTCCTTTTGGGTTACATGACTCTTCTTAAATAGAAAAACAAATAAGACTCCTAGTAATACTAGAATTACAAAGAAATAGAAAGTATCAAAGTCTATCCTAAAAAGACTCTCTATAATAGAGGAAAGAAATCATGAATCAAAATTGAATTTGTTTCCTAATCTAATTGGACTCTAATATTAAGTTTATTTCCTAATCAAAATAGACTCCAATTTTATTACTAAAAAGAAACTAGAAGCTGATTATTTTCGAATATCAGCCAAAATTGGGTATTACTGATAAAATTTTAAAAATCTGACAATCTGGTTGCCTCCGTCTCGTCGAGATAGGCGATTTACATATATAATATGTTAGAATTTGCCTCCCGGATTGAAAAATATGATTGTTTTTTT
>BQKN01052815.1:0-16273 GCA_022839385.1 Asparagus kiusianus | reverse complement strand
ACTTTCCCGAGACACCCCGGGTGTCCCAGTTCAGCCTGAGACGCTCCGTTACACTTGTTTGATTGTTTCCGCCGTAAATTCTTCGTCCGAACTCGGATTTGAATGATTCCAAGTGCGTTGGAAGCCTGACGAAGAGTTCTATCCACTCCAATGGTTGGATTATCTATAGAATGAACAAGACATGAAGGATGTTGTTCCTTTTGTAAACATCGCAGGGCTCCCGATTAGCCCGTGCCTTCATTATTCCGAAATTCTATCAGCTCACGTAGTTCGTCGATTTACTTCAAGCATTTATCGACGTCAATTAAACTCCTGTGAACCAGATAGTGACGTTCATTGTCGTTCTTTAATACTGAGCTGTTCATGGAGACCTATAGGCAATTTTCGATGCCTACAGATACCCCCTCCAAAGCGTTCCGGCCTCGTTTCTTTTATAGAAGAGGCTGGAATACTTTGGATGTGATTGATCCAGCCTTTAGTCGGCATAAAGGACCTGTGGTTAGCTTCAACTCTTGGCTCCTTCGATTTTTTCAGTTTATTCGATGCTTTGACGAATAACCGAAGTTCTTCCGGCGCTGCGTTTATCGCCTGGCCGTCATCGGAGTCTCGATTCTACAACCAGTGAGTTGAGTTTGGCTTGTGTCATTAAGTTGACTTTTGAACTGACTATCTCTGTCACATTGTGCTGACTTAGGGTTTCGGATCACCGTATGTCGACTTTTTATCGCAACGCGTTGAATGGCGTTGACCTAGGGTTACGCGTTGACCGGCGTTGACCCGAGGGTTTTGAATCGTCAAACGTTGACTTTTGGTTGCAACGCACCGAATGGTGTTGACCTAGGGTTACGCGTTGACCAGCGTTGACCCGAGGGTTTCGAATCGTCGAACGTTGACTTTGGTCGCAACGCGTTGACTGGCACTGACCTAGGGTTACGTGTTGACCGGCATTGACCTTAGGGTTTCGAATCGTCAAACGTTGACTTTGGTCGCAACGCGTTGATTGGCGTTGACCTAGGGTTACGCGTTGACCGGCGTTGACCCTAGGGTTTCGCATCATCGAACGTTGACTTTAGTCGCAACGCGTTGAATGGCGTTGATCTAGGATTACACGTTGACCAGCGTTGACCCGAGGGTTTTGAATCATCGGACGTTGACTTTGGTCGCAACGCGTTGACTGGCATTGACCTAGGGTTACGCGTTGACCAGCGTCGACCCGAGGGTTTCGAATCGTCGAACGTTAACTTTAGTCGCAACGCATTGAATGGCGTTGATCTAGGGTTACGCGTTGACCAGCATTGACCCGAGGGTTTCGAATCGTCGAACATTGACTTTAGTCGCAACGCATTGAATGGCGTTGACCTAGGGTTACGCGCTGACCAGTGTTGACCCGAGGGTTTCGAATCGTCGAACGTTGACTTTAGTCGCAACGCGTTGAATGGCGTTGACCTAGGGTTACGCGTTGACCAGCGTTGACCCGAGGGTTTCGAATCGTCGAACGTTGACTTTGGTCGCAACGCGTTGACTGGCGTTGACCTAGGGTTACGCGTTGACCAGCGTCGACCCGAGGGTTTCGAGTCGTCGAACGTTGACTTTAGTCGCAACGCATTGAATAGCGTTGACCTAGGGTTACGCGTTGACCAGCGTTGACCCGAGGGTTTCGAATCGTCGAATGTTGACTTGTGTGGATTTCGTTGACATATCCAACAATCGGCGAAAAATCGGCAAATTCGGGGTCCGAAAGGGGTTCGGGGGGCAAAAATTGACCTAAGACGCCCCGGGGGTGTCTCAACAAAACCGAGACACCCTTGGGGTGTCTCGGTTTTGCCGAGACACCCCAAAACCGAGACACCCTTGGGGTGTCTCGGTTTTGCAGAGACACCCCTTGGGGTGTCTTGGCCAAAACCGTGGTCCCCCCTTTTTTTGGCTTTTTCTTCATTTTTCTTTTGTTTCCCCCTCTTTCCACAATTCAAAAAGATTCCCTTCTTTTCAAACACCTTCTTCTTCTACCTCCAAACACCATTGTTCCTCTCTTTCAAGAACTCCAAACCCTCAAAATTTCGGATTTTGTATGCTCCTCTCTTGGCCGAAAATTTTCCTCTCAAACTAGGGCTTCTTCCTCCATCTTCAAGCTCAAGTCTTGGCTCTTGGAGTTGGGGTTTTCAAGCCTCTTGATTTGGGTAAGTTACTCCTCAAAACACTCTCATTTTTTGATAAAGATTGAATCTTTATGCTTGTAGTAGATGTATGCCATGAATTTTTTTATGCTAAGATTATGTCTTTTTGCTCTCATGAGTTAAGATTCATGAGAAAGATGGGGTTTTGACAATGGGTTGTGTGTATGGACCAAAATTTGGGTGTTTTGTGCAAAAGAGGCAATATGGCCGAATTTGAGGGGTTTATTTGCAAAAGGACTGAAATTTAGGGCTGAAATTTATAGGGGTTTTCATGCAAAATAGGACTGAAATTTGGGATTAGAATTTCACACCCATTTGGCCAAACTTTTGAGAGGCGCTTGTATGCAAAGAATCAATGTTTGTTTGAGGGGTTTATTTGCAAAAAGCAACCCACAAAGTATAGAGGGGTTTATTTGCAAAAGGACTGAAATTTAGGGCTGAAATTGCAAAAGTTTAGACCACAAACCTATGACCAAAGTTTTGATAAAGGCATGCGGAAACTAAACCAAAAAATTGTGGAGGGGTCTTTCTGCAAAATTGGCTAAATTTTACAAAAAGGTTTATTTGCAAAATTAACCAAAATTGTGGGGTACCGGGGATGCTCTATGATCAGATATGATGACCATGACCCAACTCGAGCGTGTCCTTGACTCGAGTTTAGTCTCAGACACGAGGGGTATTTTGGGTATTTCACTAAAATTTACCGCAAAGTGACAATCATTGTTTCGTATGCACGAAATTTGTAGGTTTAATTAGACTTCAACTACAAAATCCTATTTACTCATAGGACTTTAGTTCAAGTTCTTAATTTCCCTTTTAAATTTCGTGTATTCATATTTTAGATTGTACCTGAACTGCTGCTTTTCATTGCAGATTTTTGATGTCTCCACGTCGACCTCGACTTCGTAGGAGTCGTTCCCATTCGCAGCACAGCGAGGAATAGGTTCCTACGGCATCTTCCCCAGCGGCCTCTTTCTTTGGGGGTGAGAATTTATATTTTCTGTATCCCTGATTGACCCCTTCGCGGGCCATGAAGGAAGAGCCGATACCCTCCTTCGCGGGGGTTAAGGTTTCGGACTTGTTTTGCTTAGCCAATTCAAGTCTTCGGATATATTGGAGCGATCTCGTGTCGTCTTACACCTTACAGGTCGGTGTGTGTTATCACGCTATCTACGTGATGACGCATACCGTTCTCCCGGTGTAGGACACTCGAAATCGTCTCTCCAATCATCCCGTGAATAATCTCATCTCGCCTTTATGAGATGGATTTTCTGATTCTATCCTTATGCTTTGTTACAGTCGAGTTCCCCACGGGCAGCCTCCCTCATCACGCCCCTACTGGTTATAGCAGGGGAGTCTTCTCTTCGGCTTCCATCAGGCAGGTCATTGGTCCACTCCCTCAGTTCGACAGAGATCGCTCCGACGAGTCCTGTCGTTTGATACGGGATGGAGGGCGTCATTGTTTATGCCAGCTTATTACGGATGCTCCCCTTACCGCGGATTCTACCTCTACTCAGGCTTTAAAGAAGCCCAGTTTTCTGTTTGGAGATCACACTGAGGATCCTGCTACGTTGACTCTTACCGAGGAGCACTGGCTGACTCTTGACGAAGGAGCTCTCTTGTACATTCCCTCCATTCCTCGTCAATATTCTTTCACTCATTTGGAGGGACAGGCCGTAGGGCGACAGATGTCCTGGCACCTTACTGATGATGCTGAGCGAGTTCAGTGCGGATATGCCTCTCATCACAAGACTCCTGGTTCTGGTGGGTGTCATCATATTCGTGGTCTTCAACCAAGGATCATGGGTCTTGACGCTGCACCCTCAGGCGAGGTGTCAGCAGCTGCTCCTACCGTGAGGAATCGTCTGGCTCATCTTGGAAGAAGGTTACCTCCAACAGATTATAGATGCTATGGTTGGGCTTCCTCACTAGCCAAGGGATGGTGGACACGCATGACCAGTTACGTCTTAGGGCGCTGGGAGAAGGATTTAAAGAGCAGTGGATTGTACGCACCCATACGAGCCACCATGCACGGACTCCCAGTCAGCTGCCGCCACATCTTGGCGTTGCTAGAGACATATATGCCTGACAATAACACATTCTTGACCAGCGGCGGAGAGTTAGGGTTGGCCTTACATGAGATGTATCAGGTTTCTGGTCTTCCGATGGGGGATTATCCATATCAGGAGTACTTTCCTTCGAACCAGCAGTTGGGGTGGTTGAAGAAAGATAATCCCGATATGTATGATACTCTTTGGGACCTCACTTGTCACTATCATACCTCCTTACTCCAGAATTCTCCTCTAGCGAAGAGGAAGAAACAGATCAGCTTGAAGCAGTTTGCTGTTTATTTGTTCCAGAATTTGGAGGGTGATTCCAGCGGGCCCATTTGTGAGTTAGATGTCTTGACCCCTACCGCCATTAATGAGTTGATGGAGAAGGTTGAGGCTCGTTCTTACACCATTGCCCGTGCTGAGGGAGCTTTTCCTGCTGGAACCAAGTTTCGTTCGTTCCTCCGTCGTGCACAGAAGTCTATTGAGCCCCGATCTCTACTGGCAGGCTACCTTGCCCTCTGGTTGAAGAAATGTGTTGTTCCGTACCAGTTTTCAGACGCCTTACCTCTCGAGGTACTCTTCCCCGCGGTTCAGCTAGCTTATGGGAGGGAACTTTCTCTGCTCCCAGCGATGGTTGCCAGCATCCATTGCGGGCTTAGGAGTGTGGTCAGTGGTTTTACACAGGTGGGTTCCGAACCATCGACCGAGCTTGCTTGTCCTAAGGTCGAGCTTCCTTATGCGTATCTGATGGCGTGGCTTGTTCTTCACCGTCCTGACTTGATGTCGGCGCCCAGTGCTGTTGATGTCCCCGTTCCTTTCGTGCAGTTGTTGGAGAGGGGCAAGTGGCTCGGGAAAAAATTCAGTGATGTACAACGAGAACTTCAAGTTCGTAAGAGCTGGGAGTTCTTCAAATGTTTTCCTCAGTTTTTGGGTCGCTATGGTGACGTGCTGATTGATGAGGAGAAACCCAGAAGTGACCGGACTGTTCTCGACGTTGGTTGTTTCCGCTGGTTGGTGAACATCCGTGTTGGGTATCTTGTTCTCCGGGTGAAGAATCGATGCCACATAGAGCCTTACCTTCCCTGCCATTTTGCTCGTCAGTTCGGCTATGACCAACTATATGTTGGGAATCCCAGCCGTGGTTTGAAGGTTGAGGGAGGGCTTATTGACGGCGTACGAGCATGGCTGTGGACTATGGTGGGCTGCACTGGAGCCCATTTTGCTCTTCCCTCATATAGGCGTAAGCCGTTGATCACTTTCCTCAGTTGCAAGTGGTTCCTTTCCGCCCATGAATCCATAGGTGTGAGGAGTCTTTCAGAGTTATAGTCCGAGCACTCGGTCCAGGCCGCTATGATGGCTGCCCGTAAGGCTGAGCTTGCTCAGAAGCAGAGGAAGAGGCATGCCAAATCTCCTCTCTCAAGCAAAGATGCTGAAGAGCTCCTTCCTACGGATGATGACGACGAGACTTCTGAGGAGGAATATGTGGATATAGATACCGACCAAGAAGAACTTGATGCAGGTTTGTCATGCTCTTCGATTTTCTTTCTCAACTCCAATTGGTATCAACGAAAGATCTTTGTTCGTTTAATGAAATGACCATTATCACTTTAGGTAGGACAGCTGACGATCATGAGTCGCTCGCTTCTCGTCATACGAGCTCAGGGCCTAACGACCGAGCTCCCACGCATGTTGAGACGTGTGGCAAGTCTGTGCATGACCGACCTGTTGGTTCTAGGAGGGCTGGTACCTCGAAAAGGAAGAAGATCGCTCACAAACCACACGTCGGCCAGCGTCCTTATGGAGTGGATTTAGGCGACATTGCCGATGGAGAGGAAGGTAACATCTTGTTGTACACATTTTTATTGCTTTAAGGTGATTTACCTTTTGGGATTCATAATCATGTTTTATGTTCCATGATTCTTTGAAGAGGGCGAACTTCCACCGGATCCGGTATCCCCTGGATCTGATAACATGGATTGCTTCGTGCAGCAGATGTGCGACGCCCTTCGTGACGGTTCCCTGGGTATCGATCTAAATATTGATCTTGAGCAGGCGAATAGTGTTGAGCCCACCGTTCCATATTCAGGTATATCTACATCCGATGATACCCTCCTCAACAATATTTGTGATAGTTAAGGAATTCATGACTATTTTGCGCTTTGCTTTCCTTCAGAGTATTTGACGAATCCAAGCGTAGATATTGGGGAAAGAGAATCTTCTGTTCATGCTGCAGGTATTTCTAAACTTTCCCTTCTTCCTTATTTTCTCATACATATCTCCAACATTTGGGTTGTCCTGCAGATGTCGCGATGGAAAAGCCAGCTGAGGACGGAGCCTTTCATGATGTAGGTTTCGAGGAACAGGGGCGTGCTCCTGTACCAAGTTTCTCGAAACCCGACGCTGGATTATTAGCCGACATGCTGGCTGAACAGACTTCCAGGGGGACCATGAGACCACCCTTTGGGAGTGATTCATTCACAGGTATATATCTGATTCCCTTCATTTTTTTATTTTTTTATCTTTTATCTAACTAATGGAGGATTAATATTACAGTACCAGTCATTGGGACTGATTCAGTAGCGATTCCCAGCACATCTAGCTTACCTCGGAGTGACGGACTCACAGGTATGCAGACGATCTTGGATGTCGCACTGCTGTTCATTTATTTGATTTCTTTTGACTAATAGATGAATGCAATCATAGGACCAGCCACTTGGACCTATACCTTTATGACTCTTGGCATTCCCGGTGTATCTGAGGACGATGGGGTTGCCGGTATGCATACGATCTTCTCGTCTCGATTTTCCTTATTTGTCCAAATTTCCATTTTGACTAATAAGGGAGTGTAATTATACGACCTGTCGTTGTGCCTGATACCACTACAGCTTCTGGGACCGATAGTTTGCATAGAAGTGGCGTTTTCCCGCCCTCGCCGAGTGGTATGACCGATTTGCCTACAGGGGTTGATATACCCTCCATGACCACTCCTGCTGTTATTTCGGAGTCTGTCGGACCTCAACCCGAGGGGACCTCCGTCGGCATAGGTATACTTCAAACTTTCCCTTCGGGTTTTCTGATTGTATTTGATAATCTCTTAACTTCCCACACTGCTGCTTGCAGGATCTCGATCATCTCTATATGAGCGTGTCCGCACCCTTTTGGTCGATACCGATCCTGACAGAGACATTTTTCATACCGACCTCGCCCTTTTTACCGTCTTTTTTAACGGCATGATCGATAAACTTCTTCATCGAGGATATCGTTTCGATCAGTTCAGGCGTTCCTTCTCTCGCTACATGATGATGATCAGAGAAGAAGGGTATCCAGAGTTGGCCGACTCCTTAACTGCCGATTTTACTGTTCTGGAGTCGGAGATCCGAGAGTTGGAGGAATTGGAGGCTAACGGGGCTTCTTCCTTCGTGTCCTCTCAGCTAGAGCATAGGCTGGCACAGTGGCACGACCTGAGATCTTCTATCGGATGTGAGCTTCAGTCACATGAGAGTTCCATTGCGCAGCTGATGGCTACCGTGGCGAGGAAGGATACAGCTAGAGCTGAGTTACTCAGCTCTCTGGACTCGAGTCGCGAAGAAGTGGCTAGGTTGAAGGAGGCCTTGAAGCACGCCGAGGAGTCCGTTACTATTATTGCAGATGACCTGGCTGGATTAGAGCGTTCTCGTGAACAGGCACTCGAGAAGCTAGGATCCACACAGGAGAGAATGATGAAGCTGAAGAGTGAAGCCGTGAAGATCTTGAGCAGTTCTGAAGTGTCTGTCCGAGCTGGTCTGCAAGCAGAACTTGAGCAGAGTTATGCAGATAGACTTTCTAGTTTAAAGTCTCATGTTCTCAGCCGCCAACTACCTTCGGGTTAATAATCTTTTCATTGTACACTTTGACCTGATGTATTAATCAAGACTCGGCGTTTGATTCCTTTATGATGTTTCCTTATTTATTTTTAAACCAGCCATGATAGTATTTACAGGATTTTTAGCAAACCCCAGCCACCAACGGGTTTAATACGCCTTTACCGATTACCGTTCGGATCGGGCTAGCATGTGAATTATTAAAACCCGTCTCACATGTAACGTTGTGCTAAGAAGAAATTGCTTTTCTTAGACTTAATGCTATGACTTTGAATACATAGACTTCACCATTTCTTATAGGGAAAAGGTACCCCGCGTTGCGTTTTAGACGACGACTTATCCCTTCTTAGGCTTCGGGATAAAATTCCACAGGTTTAGACCCTGGTGTCTTCTTCAATCGGTAAAAGACTAAACCGGCTACACGTGTTAGGCATAGGCTTTAGGGTTTTCTGGCAAACCCCCAGCCTTCAACGGGTTTGATGTGCCTTTACCGATTACCGTTTGAATCGGGCTAGCATGTGGATTGCCCGATCCGTTCCACATGTAACGTTGTGCTAAGAGAATAAGTTCTCTGAGACTTTATGCTATGACTTTGAATACATAGACTTCACCGTTTCTTATAGGGAAAAGGTACCCCGCACCGCGTATTAGGCGATGACTTATCCCTTCTTAGGCTTTGTAGGCGTATAAAATTGCCTATAGGTCCCTTAGCTTAGCTCAGCACGATGATTCGACAAAACAACGGACATTCGAGCGACGAGGCGACGAGGCACGCAAGCAACGGAATACGTTCGCGTGCGGGACCAAACCAACGGTTCGGAAAGTTAACGAGTCGTCCAACAACAAAACGGACTTGAACTCAAACACCGAAGTGGAGCTACTGCCAAATGAAGATTCGGGGAATCGAATCAAGACCTGAGCAAATCAACGAGAGGTCGAGGCAACGAGGCACATGAGCAACAGAACACGATCGCACGTGGAATCGAACCAACGTTTCGGGGAATCACCGAGTCGTCTAAACAAGAGCGAACTCGGTGACACAACGATCGAATCAAGACCAATCCTGGACTCGAACTCAGAAACGGATTAACTGCCATATTTGGAATCAAGTCAATGAGCCGATTCCAGAAACCGAATCAAATCCGAACGACGGAGAACCGGAAACACCGGAAAACGACGAAACCAGCGCACCTGGGGGAACTCAGCCCGAACCGAACCACCCTGAGGTGGCTCGGCCAAGGCCGAGCCACCCCTGGGTGGCTCGGCTATAGCCGAGCCACCCACAGGTGGCTAGGAAAAAAAAAAAAAAAAAAAAAAAAAAAAAAAAAAAAAAAAATAGGCCTGGCACTCGTTCATTTGGGAGGACTTTTTTTTCTGAAACTTCTGAAGAGCCGAAACTCTGCCGGATTGCGACCTCAATTCGGATTGTGAAGGCTTGAAGACTTGGATAACCAGATCTACGTGATACTACTCCGGATCTAAGCTTGGTTCTTAGATCCCGAGATTAGAGCGAGCGTTTCCTTGGTGAAACGATCCCTCTCGGCTATTATCTCCTTGGTGGGATAGTACCCGTTATACCACGTAGATCCGTTCGGATCGAGATTGCGCGGTGGTCCACGGTAATCAACCCCGGCACAGGCAAAGAACCCCACAAAGCGAGGGACCGCAAAACAGGAAACTCGTGATTTGTTCAAGGAAAGTTGTAATCTTTATTTCTTTGTTTTGATTTTGTTGTAAGCCGGATCTTATAAAAAGACCGGATCTCTTTGTAAACGCATAAAGTTGTTGTCAAAGTTGTAACAGAATCATCAATGAAGAATAACGCAATTTTCCGCTCGAACAATCTGGCAACCACAGTGGGAGCCACCAGCTTCGCTGCCGAAGCTGGAGTGTCGCAGCCGCGGATCTCGATCCCGGTCGTGGAGGAGGTCGAGTATGAATTCGACCAGCAGAAATACGAGGAGTACGTATCCTCGTCCGGATCTGCCTCCTCCCCCAAGTCTAAGAAGTTCCAGAAGTTCTCCTCCAGGAGAAAAGTCCGTTGGTGTGATGAAGCTGAAGCCACCAACGCCGACCTCACCCTAATCGACGCCGAAGCTGCGTTGAGTGAGGTCCTGCCGACCTCAAAGAAGGTCAAATCCGCCGTTGAAGGCGTGGTGACTCTCTCCAAGAGAGCCCGCCAGAGGCAACGTCAACGCCTCGCGAAGCAATTCGCCAAGGCCATGGAGTCTGTTGACGGGGTCCGCTATCATGCGGATCTGAAGAACAAACGAGGCAAACAGCCTCAACAGCAACTGCAGGGTGGTTCCTCCAAACCGTCGACAATGGAGTGGGTCCGTGTCAAACGGAATCGCTCAACACCGGAGGAGCGCATCCGCAAACGCCGCGCGTTATCGGCGCAAGCACGGGCCAAAGCTGAAGAAGCCCGTCGGAAGCTGCAGAAGGAGGTGGTCAAGAAGCCGCCACCAACTCGCAAGGTTTGGAGGCCAAAGTCTGAAGCGGTTCAGGCTAAGGGGCAAAACCCGCAGCCTCCGAAAGTTCGAACTCCGGCAAGTCAATCCAAACAGCCGGTGATTGCCGCAACTACCCTGGGAGATCCCGCAGGACCGTCCCAGAAGAAAAGATCAGTTTTGGAGCGCCTCGGTCCACTTCCGAAGGAACGAGGTAAAACTCCAGTTCAGGAACGCTTGGGGCCAGTGAAGAAGTCCCAATCAATACAGCATCCTGGGGGTCGCCGCAACCCTCAACACTTGGAGCGAACCGCGGCGCCCAAGCACACAACTTTGCGCATAGAAGTGCGAGAGCCCGCCGAAGATTCACACCCACAAAGGCGTGTTTCGAGGTGTGTGACTCTGGAGGGTCTGAAGAAGATAATTGTTCCTCAGAAGGAAACGTTGTCATCTGATGACGACAACGTTATACCTGAGAGATCGTGCCAACACACGATAGGTTGCTCTGACCTCCAAACAGATGAGCTGTACTATCGTGCCGGGGGTACGAACAAATCTAGAAAGAGGAGCCCTCGAAGGTTCGGGAATCAATGTCCTTGTTCAAATCTCATTCGGGCGGTATTGTCTGAATGCAATTGTGTTAAGGCAGTCCCCGAAAGAGTATCGGTGTTTGAAAGACTTAGCACTGGAGCGCCAAGGCCAAGACACAGGCGTTTCCAGCGAAGAACAAGGGTCAAGGACGATGAACATTCAAGGGTCACCGCCAACATGACCAGCACAGGAGTAACGGCTCAGGACAACACCGAGGCGGTTCCAGAAATAACCCGACGTGTAACTCGTCTTCAATCCGGAGCTATCATTCGTGCGACGTATGGTAGAGTCCGAACAAGAGTACCTTCGGGAGATGAAGAATCAGATGCTGGCTCCGCAGTGGCGTCTGATAATACAGTGTCCAGTGAGGGACAGCCCCGCGAGTCGCTCATGATAAGCGCGGAGCAGGTGGCTAAGATGCTTGAAGATGCCATGGCCAAACAACAAGAAACCTTTAGGTTCGAGATGCAAATGGCCATGCAGAACATGAGAGAGATGCATGACCAACAACTTCATGCATTGAGGCACCAACAAGGCGAACCAAGTCAGCCCAACCAGAACAACCTGGAAGATGAAGGCACAAATGAAGCTCGCAACGCTAATAACCCTCCCATCAATCCAGGGGGTGGTAATGATAATACCAGTGAAGACACAGGTGAAAGCCTAAAAATTAAGAATCTCGAGAACAAAATCAACACATTGATTTCTGCTCAAGAGATTAAAAAGACGGGCATTCCCTGTCCCTACCCAAGAGAGTGGGAATCGATCCCATATCCGGCGAAGTTTAGTCTAATTAACTTCACGCCGTTTAATGGGATGGGTTCACCAACTCAGCATTTGATTTATTTCAAATCGCACTTGGGAGTCATCTCTGGCAATGAGCCTCTGATGGTGCGGTCATTCGTTGGCACTCTTCGCGGAGCTGCCTTCGATTGGTATCGTCGCCTCAAGCCAGAAAGCATAAACAGCTGGGACGACATGGAGACGAAATTCCTCGTGAATTTCTTCGACGACGACACCGAAATCTCAATCGGGTCGTTGCTTGATGAAAAGCAGAAAGACGGAGAATTAGTCGAGGTCTTCGTCAAAAGGTTCCGGAATAAGGCGATGAATTGTCGGGACCCTATCAGCGAGGAGTTCATCCTCCAAACCTGCCACAACAACCTCTCGCTGGATGTTTTGGAAGCAATGGGCACAGCTCCATCCAAGACATGGAAGGACTTGAAGGTCCGAGGCGAGCAAGCTGAGCGATTCCTCAGGAGGAAGAAGGCGGAAAGAGGCCAACCGGCTACAAATCCTCCAAAGCAGAACTTCAATCAGAAGGGAAAAGGTAAAGCTCAGGTTAATGCTGTTGATGCTAACCAAACCTTTCAATTGCAACCTCAGCAACAGCAGCAGCAGCAGCAGCGAGCTCCACAGCAATCGCAGCCCCATTGGCAGCAACGGCCTCAGAAGCAAAAGTCTTCGGAGCCGAGGTTTCCCAAAGTCTACTCCTTCAAAGATGACGAAGTTCCCGACATCTTCAAATATCTGTTGGAGAACAACAAAATCCAGCTGCCTGCGATTGTGGATCATGAAGGAGCCACCAAGGTGACAGACCCGAGGTACTGTGCGTATCACAGAGCGGTTCACCACCCTACGAAGTCCTGCTACCACCTCAAGGACAAGATCCAGGCCTTGATCGATGTAGGAGTCATAACTCCGAAACCGGCCAAAAATGTGGGAGCGAACGCGGTGTCCATCAGTTTTGGATCGGTGCCTACAGATTGGTTCGAGCCTAAGTGCGTCACCAAAGTCGGGATGAAGACGGTGAACGACGATCCGCACGGACAGCGCCAAAAGGGACTCGTGCCACACACAGCTCCAAACGGTGAAATTCTCTGGGTGCACCCCGACCTAATTGAAGATGAACAATGGGCTGGATCGTCATCCAAGAAGAAGTCCAAAGGGAAAGGGAAATCGTGTTGTGGAGTTTCTGCTATCCCGGGTGAAGATGATGAAAGGATCACCGCTTTTCCACTCTCCGACGAGGAACAGGAAGTCTTTGCGACCCGAAGTGGGAATCAGTACCACTTCAACTACCCATCACCCAGTGACCAGTTAGCTGAGCAGGGGGTGACAAAACAGGGACCAGCCAAGACTCTCGCAGAGCTGGGAGTGATTGCAGTGCCCAAACCAGGTGAAGAGACACGACGACAGCCGGTTGACAAACAGAAGGAAAAGAGGCCCGAGGAGGTACAGAATCCGAAGCAGTCTCGTTTCAGTCGTCCGATTGGAAAAGACAAACCGGAGAGTTCAAAAAACCCTCGCGCCTTCGACATTATGGCTCAGCTAGCCAACATTCCAGCAAGGATAACACTGTATGAGCTGCTGCGATTATCCAAGGAGACTAGAGAAGCCTTGCAGGAAGCCTTGGCAGATTCAGAAGTGTTCCTCACAAGGGTCAAGCCAGTTCCTGAAGAACTGGATATGTTAGCCCAACAGTGCAATGTGGCAGCTAAAAACATTCCCTGCATCACCTTCACCAAAGAGGATATGCAGACGAAGAATTCAAATCATGATCGACCCTTGTACTTTGTTGGCTACATTGGTTCCAGCGAAGTCAACCGGATCCAAGTAGATCCGGGTTCCGCTGTGAGTATTATGCCACTTCGACTGATGCACAGCCTTGGCATTCCAATCAGCAAGTTGGCGTCTACAGGCACAGTCATATACGGATTTAACACCAGCGGGTCGAGACCTTTGGGTAAAATCCGGATAAAGTGCCAAATGGGCGATTTAAAGACGGAGGTCACGTGCTACGTGATTGATGCTGAGACATCCTATAACTTACTATTGGGTCGGCCTTGGATCCATAGTAATGTTATAGTTCCCTCCACTCTACATCAGTGTTTGAAATATGTCGACACTGATGGAAGAGTTAGAACGGTGGTCGCGGATAAGCAACCATTCAAAGGGTACGAGAACTACTTCACAGATTCTCTCCTTTATGGTAATGAATCCGACACGGAACCATCGATCCAAGGCACGGACAGCGGAGAAGAAGCTGATTCTGAAGCCGGATTCGATTACAATGGTGGTTTTGTTTTTAATGACATTGTACCCTTTGTAATCAATCTCGACGACGAACAGTCGTCAGATGGCAGTTGTAACTGGCAACTTGCCGAACCTGAAATAAATAATGGTTTAGAGTACTCCTTGTCTTTTGATGATGTGATAAAGGGATTATACGATAATCCCGAATTATGTATGCCGCTCCGATCGTCGTATGTAACGAAGAAGCGTCTCCAACACTCTTTCGGAACAACTCAGATTATTCCCGCCAAAATAGGGGGACAAAAAGAAGTGATCTTCGGTAAAGGAGAAAATCTTCCGGTGCCAGATCATTTCCTAAGAGAGGATGAAGATGGTGACAAGTCTGGTTTACATTTGTCTAAGTACAGTCCAGAAGCGCGCAAGCTCATGGAAAGACAAGGATATGATTTCACACTCGGAGAAGGTCTATACTTCGATCGAGGTTCCCGTGTCCCAGTCAAAGCGGCATATGTACCAAAGGGTAAACCGGAGGGCTATTATCGTCACAAGAGGGGCTTAGGCTACGTTTCGTCAGATGACGAATGTGGCTGGCAGATCATCGATCAAATTGCTAACAAGGCTAAGGATGGGTATTTGCCAGATTCTTCAGATGAAGATTCCGACATAAGTTTAGGAGAAATGTTCAAGGCCTTAATGTCGAACATGACTACGGCTGATCCATCTACAATGGAAGATGACGATCAAATGCAAACGTGGGAGGACCTATGGGTTCATCACCTGAACATGCAATATGGTGATAGGTTCGAACAGAGAGAGCCACCCACCGAAGACGAGGTAGTCCAAATCAATATGGGTGATGAAGCCAATCCAAAGCCCATATTCATCAGTGGTAGTCTTCCATCAGATGAAAAGGAGGAATTAATTGCCTTGATCAGAGAGTATATCGACGTCTTCGCCTGGAACTACGAAGACATGCCAGGGCTCGATCCCAATGTGGCAATGCACCGCCTCGACATCAAGCCGGATGCCAAACCTGTCAAACAACAGCAAAGACGGTTTCGTCCGCAGATCATGGAAGCCATCGAGGCTGAAGTTAAAAAGTTGATCGACTCAGGATTTATTCGGGAAGAACAACATCCAGACTGGTTAGCCAACATCGTTCCAGTCATGAAGAAAAATGGCAAGATCAGGATTTGCATGGACTTCAGGAATCTGAACGAAGCATGTCCAAAAGATGATTTTCCTCTCCCAATCACGGACGTCATTATCGACAATACGTGCGGATTCGAAAGAATGTCCTTCATGGACGGCTTTTCGGGGTATAATCAAATCAAGATGCACCCGGATGACGAAAAGCATACGGCATTCAGAACGCCCCTCGGTATCTTCTGCTACACGGTGATGCCGTTTGGTCTGAAGAATGCAGGTGCCACGTACCAACGAGCAATGACTAAGATTTTCCAGAAACACCTCAGGAAAACGGTTGAATGCTACGTTGACGATTTAGTGGTGAAAAGCCGCAGCAAAGAAGATCACATCAAGGACTTGAGGACAATGTTTGATCTCATGCGGAGTCATCAATTGAAGATGAATCCCACAAAATCCTTCCTTGGGATGTCCAGCGGAAAATTCCTTGGATTCGTCGTTACCACTAAGGGTATACATATCGACCCAGACAAGGTAAAGGCGATAAATGAATTACAACCCCCGAAGAATCTAAGGGAACTCAGAGGATTGCAAGGGCGTCTGGCGTATATCCGGAGATTCATTTCAAATCTTTCTGGGAAGTGCCAACCATTTTCGAAGCTAAACAAGAAAGGCGTATCGTTTATTTGGGATGATGCTTGCCAGAAGGCATTCGAAGATATCAAGGTATATCTGACGAATCCACCTGTTCTTGTTGCACCAAAATCAGGTAAACCGTTCTTGATTTATATCAAGGCGATGAACCATTCGATAAGTGCTTTATTAGCACAAGACGATGATAATGGTCACGAACAGGCAGTCTATTATCTAAGTCGGACCTTGATAGGCGCCGAGTCTCGATACCCGATGATCGAGAAAGAATGTCTTGCATTGGTGTTTGCGGTGCAGAAGATGCGACACTA
>BQKN01052814.1:0-18380 GCA_022839385.1 Asparagus kiusianus | reverse complement strand
ATTATTAGTATTTCAGTTGCATGTTTCCATTGTTATTACCATTATTTGCATTGGTTGCACGACCGTTCTATTCTTCCTTTTGGGATCTTACCGTGTGCCATACACGCTGACGTACACCTGTTTCCTCTGGTGTACGTCAGATTTATATGATGGTCAGCTTCAGTTCGGAGTCGTACAGGAGCCAGAGGATTCCCCGTAGGAGTGCTCTGTAGATCGAGCAGAAAAAGCCGAAGCTTAGTTATTGGTCCTCCATTTACTTTTGTAGCACCTTCCATTCTGTTGATCGATGTATTTTATATTTTCTAGCATTTCTTTCAGATAGTCTTGTATAAGGGCATGTTAACCCGAATATTATGCCTAGGATGATATTCAGTTGTGATATGTATATTTTCTGTTCTGTGTTGTTCATTATATTCTCGCTATCTGTGATCGGGGACCTGTGCCTTTGCATTATATTTATTTCCAGACGCTTAGCGTATTAGATTCAGAAGACGGGGTCTAGCACTTATCTCTCCTCAGTCTAATACGTCGCGAGCTTGCTCGTGTCCCGATTCCCTGGTATTTTGGGAAGTGGGACGTGACAGGTTTTAGTGGTGGCCCATGCGGGTCACGGTCCCAAGTTCCCACCAGTAAGAATATAATGAATAATTTAGATACATATCATCTTTTATCCGTAAGACTAATCTTGAGCTCTTATCCTATTTTCCTTGATAGATTTCGTTTCGTCCCTATCTTATCACTCTTTGACTCCAGGGCTTCCCACTGTTCTTGTCTCGTCACTTCATCACTACACGCTCTTTTCCTATAAATCATCTTTCCTCATACCGCTCGTTATTATATGTGTTGTTTTTTTTACAACTATGTTTTCTTTGATTTGACCTATATATATATCGTTTGATTGTACTAATTTTTGTATTATTTATTACATTATTTTATATATCACACACAATGTTATATTGTATGTTTTTATTATTAAAAATATATATCATTACATATACATTTTTAATTGTTCAAATCATGTCATTAGATTTCACATATACATCGCATATCATATCTGATATTTAGATTATTTTCTTGTGTTTAAATATATTTTCACATATCTAAATGGTGTATGTGTGCATTTTTTGTCATACCCTCTATTATTTACTTATGTTTTAGATTATTGTATATTGTTCGTATTTTTAGTAATATACATTAATAAGTTCATGATTTTGGTATTCTATGCATACATTACATTCTTATTCTTTATTTATTCAACTCACAATATTTTCAGTATATAGTTTTCTTACCAACTAGTTTTGTCTTGTTTTAGTATGTACATGTTGGTTTCGTTATCTCTAAGAGCAATATATTTCTATGTTGATATTTAAGATATTATTCATATTGTTAGGGTTGAAATTGAGTTACTAATTATACATATTTTGCTACATTATATCGCATCATACTCTTTGTATACACTCATGAGTTGTTTATAGGGCATTTTATAATTGTTGTTGTTTGCTTCGTTTTTGATAAGTATTATTTTATCCTTTGTGACAATATACATTGTATATGTATTTTATTTTTCAGTGTTTATTTTAGAGTGTTTTTAGATTTTTATGTCATTTTGTTGTGTTATTAGTTGTTGTCCATTATCTATTCATTATTTTCGTTTACTTGTGTTGTGTTTTACTTTTCATTCTTTTATGCTTACTATTTTCTTTTTCATCATGGTGTATTCACGTATATTATTATATTTACAATATATATTTTTATTGATTTATAGTCATTCATCATTTTTAGTATCGACCTTGTCTAATCGTGTTCTGTTTCATGTGTTATCAGTGTTTATGTTCATATGTCCATCAATCATTCATGGTACATTCATCTAAAATATATAGGTGTCTTTAATTTTACGAATTTATGCTCTTCTTATGTTTTTATTTGTTTATATATATCCACTTTATCTTCAATAGTCCATATTTTATGTATTATACATATTTAATTATATATATTTATGCTGGTTGTATTTATGTGATTTTAACTACTATACAATATATTGCGATATCTGAATTGATTTTGTACAGTAATGATTATTATTATTGTATCTTGTTTATATTTATTATTTTACTTTATGGACATTACTAATATTTCTGATTTATTATATTGTTGTCTGTTTTCGTCAAAAGTTGCTTTCATCGTAGATTCCATTAATCTTCGGTCGATTACAAAAAGTTACAATGAAAAATAAGTAAAATTACAACTCCTGAGAAAATAAACGCAGGATCGTTGTTTGGATCACTGCTTTTGTGGGTTCTTTGCCTGTGCCGGGAGCGCTTTAGCTCATGGACCACCGAATCACAAATCGTGAAGAGGGGGCTTATGATTCTGACCTCGTTTATCGAAGTGAGAATTTGAAACGATATCTTATCAAAGTAAGATAGTCGTTCTTCTTGAACTCAAGTCAAAGCTCGAATGTCAAGGAATTGCTCCAAGAACTGAAATCTCTGCTCTCTCTGCTCTGGAATGCTCTAACAAGTGCCTAATCCTCGTCAGAAGTGACCCTAGGGGGGTATTTATAGCCTCCGGGGTCTGTAACTACAAAAACTCAACAACCGAAGAAATTAGTACGGCGAGACAGTGTTTACTGTCTCGCTGGGCGAGACAGTGTTTGCTGTCTCGGCCCGCGAGACAGTAAATTTACTATCTCGCCCAGCGAGACAGTGAATACTGTCTCGGAAAACGACAGTTTTTTCCTTGTAACTGTTTTCCCACGTTTCAAACTCCGTTATTTTGGCAGTTATTCACGTGATTTTCGCCCACGATGTTTTCCACGTCCCTTTGCAGTTAATGGACACGTGTGTGGCGGTTATCGAGGTGGTTTTTTAACCAATTCAACGTTGTCTTACTGGCGAGACAGCAAAGCCTGTCTCGCTGGCGAGACAGTTCATACTTGTCTTGATTTTCTTAAAACAGTATGAGATCAACTCTTGTGATTTCTTTGAGTGATATTATCTACGTTTGGGATACCTATTAGCATTTTTTGACGCCTACAGATACCCCCTCCAAAGTATTCCAGACGTATTCTTTTATAGAAGAGTCTGGGATACTTTGGATAAGATAGGTTTTACTTACGATCCCTTCAATGCTTGGTGGAGTAGATCGTGTAGCAGGACTTGTAAATGGCTTCAATCCTTGATCTCTTCTTCTTTTAGTCTATTCAGTTCTTTGTAGAATAGCTAATGTTCTCCCGGCGTCGCGTTTATCGCTTGACCGTTGTTGAGATCTTGAGTCGAAGCTGGTATTTGTTCTTGTGGGTTCAGCTTTTGTCACTGAATTGATACATCCGCTGAGAGTTCATCAGGTTATCCTTAAGAATATTCGGATTAATATTCTCCAGAAACTTCCTGTTGAGGGTAGGGAAACAGTTTAGACTCGTGTACCCATTGGAGTGTCCATCTGTATCGCATTTGGCTTTTGACTAAGAGAATGTCTGCTATCTCATACTGTAAGATAGTGTTTATTGTCTCGCTGTGGGAAACAGTGTTTGCTGTCTCGTGGTGCGAGACAGTGTTTACTGTCTCGCGTTGCGAGACAGTATTTGCTGTCTTGCACGGCGAGACAGTATTTGCTGTCTCGCACGGCAAGACAGTATTTGCTGTCTCGCACGGCGAGACAGTATTTACTGTCTCGCACAGCGAGACAGCGGGTATAAAATCGCGAACTTAGGGTTTTTTAGGGTTTTTTACGTCAACTTCTGGGCGATTTTTGGGCGATTCTTGGGCGATTTTCGAGCGATTTTCGACCAGTTCTTCACCTCTTCTTCTTCTCTTCGTTTCTGATTTGTGTGGAGCTTTCGTTTGGGGAGATTTCCTTTGGATTCGGATTTGGTACATTTGTTTTTTCCCTTTTTTCTTTAAAATTTTACTGTCTTTGGCCCATGCAGTCGGTCTTTAGGATCTCTTTGGTGTTATCCTTGCTGATTTTAAACCCGAAACCCTAACTTTCTCTCTGGATTTTGACAGGTAGCATATTTCCATCATGTCGCCACGTAGATCTCGCGCTCCTCGAGGCCGTCAGACTGTTCAGTCTCCTGAGGGGGCTGCTCCTGTTGCCGCTTCGCATGGGGGTACATCTCTTTTACCCTTTCACGAATTTAAATATTGTATTCCGTCAATTTTATATATATATACTTGTGTTTGTATGCAGATCCTCGTTTGTATCCTTTGAGATACCCTCGAGAAGAGCCGGCATCCTCCTTTGAGGGGATCAATGCTTAAAAGTGTTTGTTTTGCTTGGACAAAACGTACTTCAGAACACACAGGGGCGATTTTATATCATCCTACATGTGTTGAAAGGTTTTGGTATGCCGTTATAATGCCCGTGCATAGTAACGCATATCTCCTTTATACATGTGGTAGATAAAAAATCGTCACACCTGTTACGAGATAGCGACTATATCTTATAAAGTAAGATATACCGCTTTCTCTAAAATTTTAGGACCATCCTTACACGATTTATGTGTATTTCTTTTATCAGTTTATTTCCCTTCCACGATCTTCACCGTTGACGAAGTTACGGGTCAGAGCAGCGCCACTCATTCTTATTATGAGGGGTTACCGTTAATAGAGTCCTCTCCCCAGTTCAAATCTGACTATAGTGAAGAGGCTAGAGAGTTGATCCGGCGGGGTAGTTGTCGTGTTCTACGACGGTTAATCACGGATACACCCTTGATTTCAGAACAAGACTTGAATCAATGTATAAGAAAGCCGGATTTTTTATTTGGCGACTCCATAAAGGATCCGGAGATTGCATTCTGCAAGCCTGCACAGTGGTTGCATGAGAGCGGCTCGTTATTTCTATATTTGCCTTGGATTCCTCGAGAACACTCGCTCTTACAGTTCAGGAATTTATCCGTTAACCGTGAAATGTTCTGGAGATTAACTGAAAATCACGAGCGCATACACTGTGGTTTTATTGGGAAAGAAGCTACTCCAGGTTCCAGTGAAAGAGCTTCAGTACGAGGGCTTCATCCAGGTGTTTTAGGTCAAGACAATATACCTCAAAATGAGACGACAGCGCAGGCCAATACCGTGAAGAACCGGTTAGCGGCAGCGGGAAAAATATTACCCAGAGAGACTTTTAGATGTTATGGATGGGTACATTATTTTGGAGACAAGTGGTGGTGGACCAGAATGACTCGCTATGTGTTGAACCGTTGGGGGCGAGAGTTAGCAGAACTAGGGTTGGCGGTCCCGATCCGTGCTACTATGAACGATCTGCAGATTAGTGTAGGCCATTTCCTTTGTCTGTTCAAGATCTACAACCCAGACACTAATACATTCTTTACCAATAATGGGGAGCTCAGACTACCACTGCATAAAATGATGAAGGTGTCTGGTTTGCCCATGGGCGATGTTCCATATCAAGAGTTCTTCCCAACTACTAATCAGCTGAACAAGATGAAGGATCGGTCTACTGTAACCCATGACACTTTATGGGAATTGACCTGCCATTACCACATAGCCATGGCCGAGATGGAGACCAAATCTAGAAAGAAATCTCCCCAAATTAGCTTAAAACAGTTCGCCGATTATCTGTTCAAGAACTTGGACAACCGCTCGAAAGATGTACGTGGATTATCTCCTTTGAACCCGGGTGAAATCAATCGGCTGTTGGAGAAAACAAATGCACAGACTTACACCTCTCACTCAGAAGACGGATTTCCGTATGGTACTAAATTCCGTTCTTATCTGTGGCAAGCTGGTGTTCCAATTAGCCCTACTGCTCTGCTGGCTGGTTTCCTGGCTATATGGCTAAAGAGGTGCGTAGTTCCCCACCAGTCCTCTGATGCAATGCCAATGGAAGTATTGTATCCAGCCGTTCAGCTAGTTACAGGTCACAAATTATCCTTGCTTCCCGCTATGGTGGCTGCTATTCACAGTGGATTACGGCAATTAATCTCTGTGTTTATCCAGGAGAAAAAGAAACCTTCCGCCAGCCTATCAGTTCCGAAGCTGGAGTTGCCATATACTTATCTAATGGCCTGGTTAGTGCTTCACCGGCCAGATTTAATGGAAGCTCCTGAAGCGGTAGATCCCAGCCTTCCTTTGTTGCAGAATCTTGAGGCTTGCAAATGGATCAAACATCGATGGCCGGACATAACAAGGCAGTTCAAAATTCATAAGTGTTGGGAATTCTTCCCCTGCTTCCCTCGGTTCTCCAGTACCTATAACACCACTTTATTGGATGCCGAAGATCCAAGGCAGAATCGCACCATCTTGGATGTCGGGTGCTTCAGATGGTTGATAAACATTCGACCTGGTTACTTATTATTTCGGGTAAAGGACGTTTGTCATATCGAACCCTATCTTCCATGTCGATTTGCTCGTCAATTCGGCTATGACCAAATATATGTCGGCAACCCGAATCGTCATCTTAGCTTCCGAGGAGGACTTATTGATGGCGCGAGAGCCTGGTTTTGGAGCATTGCCGGTTGCACAAATGCTGAGTTCGATCTTCCTCTAGAAGTAGCACCTCTACGGATGACTTTTTTGTATTGCAAGTGGCTGATAGCCGCCAATATTGTCACCCGATACAGGAGAATGCCGGACTTAGACGAAGAGACAGCCCCGCGGTGCTCAAGCAGAGCGACACGTGAAGTTATGACTTCACCCCAAAAGAAAGAGGCTGCTGAATCATCAAGGAAGGGAAAAGGACCGACTCGCTCAGCTGGTAGTGAAGAAGAATTCGACTCTGAGGAGACGGAGACTTCTGAGGAGGCGGGTGAGACTGGCTCGAGTTCTGATGAAGCAGCTGGTCTCCCTGATTCTTTCTTCGAAAGGGGACTTGTGCGCCCGTCTGCTGTACCTACTCAACCACCGGATGTTCCAAAAAGAACGAGAGAGAGACTCGTTATGACTTATCCGAACCGGATGACGGTGGAAGTCCTCAGTGGAGATGAAGAGGATGAGGAAGATACAGTGCCCCTTGCTCTTCGGCAAAGATCTCGTCCCTCCGCTCCAACTCAAACTCAGATCCCTCCCATAACTGAACTACGTACTAAGTATCATCATGAGGGGTCTGGAGTTGGGGATGAAGCGCGTCCATTGAAAAGACAGAAGAAATCCGCCTCCAAGCCGCGTGTTCGTCTTCCCACTTTAGAGGAAACGTCTGCTCGCAGTACTTCTTCAGAAGAACAATGTAATAATTCGTTTTTATTGCTCTCATGCTTCCTGACGTTCGAATCTATTCCATACTTAACTTCTGTAGGGAGTCGAGAAGAAGGAGAATTGCGAGCTGATGCTGCTTCTCCCGACGGTATGGAAGCTGAGGAGCCCAGTTTCGTTCAACAGATGCAGGATGCTCTGAGGGATGAAATAACTGGTGTTCCACCGACTTCAGACATCAACCTACCAGCTCAAGACTCAGGTATTGATCTCTCCCCACTTGGTAGAGAATTCCGAGAAATGAATGAGTCGGGACATGTGCCTCCTCTAACGACTTGTGCACTTTGTATTCTTTTAGTTAAACTAAAAGAAGTGGGTGCCAGTGGCGAGGCTCCTGAATCCATCCCCATCAACGAAGGTAAAGTTAATCTTCGCCTCGGACAACCTCATTTAGATTCATATATTATTTATAACTCAATGCATCCTGTAGATGTCATAATGGATGCACCACCCGAAGGAGAGACTACCCATATCCCTAAAGTCGACGATTTTACTGATTTCGACTTTAATATGGACATCTCAGAAGACGACCATCAGCGAATATCCGATTTGTTGTCGGGGAAAGCCAGTGGTGCAGCCACAGAGTTAGCAGTTGGAGCTGGTTTAACACAAGCAGGTCCTTCTGAGAGTAAGGCTTCCGTTTTGTAAACTCTTCATCATATATTTTCTCCCTTGATTAATTGTGTAAATGTTCGAATTATATGACCAGTTGCCGGAACTGATACAGCTATAATCGCTGGAGCTTACGATCAACCTGGGGGTTGTGATCTCTCATCATGGGCAGGAACTGAAGTTGATCTTCAATCATCTATTCCTGAATCTCAACCTGCTACCCCTGTAGATCCCATGATGATCGAAGTCAATGTCACCCCTTAAATCAGTCCCGTTGCCACAAAAGCGGGGCCAACTGAAGAAGTTGGTACATCGGCTGGTGTTATGCCTGAAATCGGTGAGTTTTATCTCTCATTCGTCTCAAGCTTCTGATCAGCATTCTATTATACTTACTGCGATTTTTTTTATTTGCAGAATCTTCTCCTAAGGAACCTCTTAACTTGGACCCACAATTCTCCGAGGTTGAAATTAAAGAATCTTCTGATGTAGCTGGTGCATCAAAAGCTGCTATCCTTGAACCAGCTTCGACTGTTCAGGAAACCAGACTATCCTCAGTGGACAAGCCGGGTCTTGCTGAAGGTTCTTCTGTTAAATTTAGCATGCTTCAACTCGTTGTCGTGTATACATATATATGTTCTGTGCTGACTTATTTGCTCTCATCACAGCTCATTCATCATTATCAAGTCGTATCCAAGCCTTGTTAGCAGACGAGGATCCGGATAAGGCTGGCGTTTGCTCTGATCTCCAGGGCTTTCTCTCCTTTTTGAATTCTATGGTTGATCGTATTCTCTCCAAGGGATCGCACTTTGAGAACTTTAAGAGACCTCTTGAGCGTTATATATCAGGGATCCGAGAGGAAGGATATAATGAATTAGCCGATTCGATCAGCGCTTATTCGGTTGATTTGAAACAACATGTTGAACTTCTGAAGGATTTCCGCACCAAAGACGTACCCTCCTATATCGCCTCTCACATGGATTCCAGGGTGCAGGTGTGGCGCGACTCCCAAAAATCTGCTAACTCCGAGCTTCAAAAGCTAAGAGCCTACAGTCATCAGCTTAGGGTACATGTCGCCAAGAGAATACAGGCTAAGGTCGATCTACAACGAGATTTAGAGTCGAACCAAGCTGAGATAAACCGCCTAGAAGAACAACTTGCAAACACCAAGGATGCTCGTGAAATTCTGAAGTCTGAGTTGACGAAGACAACTCGAATTGAAGAAAACTTGTACCAACAATTGGATATTCAGGATAAGAGGCTTGCTGAGAAAGAGCAAGAGATCGCTGAACTTCAGAGTGTTGACGAAGAAGCTTTCAAAGTTAAGCTGACCGCTGAGCTTGAACAGGCTTATGCGATAGAGCTTTCAAAGCTAGAATATCAAATTCGTCAATATAAACTTTTGTAATTGAAAAACACGTATTTTTATCTTTGTTTGAACATTTTCAGTTAATATAATGAACTCTTTTTGCTCATTGAGATTTTATTGTGATTACTCATTCTTGTTTAGAATAAATAACCACAATACTTATAGGATTTTTGGCAAATCCTCAGCCATCAACGGATTTGATATGCCTTTACCGACTACCGTTTGAATCGGGCTAGTATGTGAATTATCTAAGTCCGTTTCACATATAACGTTGGGCTAAAAGACTTAAACTCTTTTAGACTTTAAACTACAGCATTGAATGTGTAGGCTACATGTGTTAGATGTAGACTTATCTCTAATAAGGGATAGAAATAACATCCCCATGCGTGAATGACATGGATCTTGAAGTGTAGATAGGTCACGTTCTCTATGTATGAAAACGAACCTAAGTTTGTGAAGAAAGAACTTGGATATTCCAGTTCAGAGTCTCTTGTTTGTTGGTAGAGAAAAACCCAGAATTGGAAAGGAATAATTTCATATTCCATCTCCCCATCTCTTGTTTGTTGGTAGAGATCAACCCAGAATTGAAGGGGAATAATTTCATATTCCGACTCCTGGTCTCTTGTTTGTTGGTAGAGATAAACCCATAATTGGAGAGGAATAATTTCATATTCCGACTCATGGTCTCTTGTTTGTTGGTAGAGATAAACCCAGAATTAGAGAGAAATAATTTTATATTCTATCTCCTGATGCAAAGGAAACTCAAAGTGGGATCTCCACTTAGAGAATCCGGATTGGTTTGAATAATCCTAACTGTCATAAGGTTTGATTATTCATTTTGTGGACCTCTTGTTCATTGAACGAATCGAGAGGGGATTTTGGTTGTGGTCCTAACTGTAGTAAGGTTTGACCAAATGGTGGTTTTGAGATGATCCTAACTGTTTAAAGGTTTGATCACTCAATTTGTGGACCTCTCATTCATTGAACGAATCGAGAGGGGATTTTGGCTTTGGTCCTAACTGTAGTAAGGTTTGACCAAATGGTGGTTTTGAGATGATCCTAACTGTTTAAAGGTTTGATCACTCAATTTGTGGACCTCTCGTTCATGGAACGAATCGAGAGGGGATTTTGGCTTTGGTCCTAACTGTAGTAAGGTTTGACCAAGTGATGAATAGGAGTAGGGTACAAATAACAATGAGTTTGTTGATTTGCATGAACTACTCGGTGGGAAATTTTGATTTCAAACATAAGAATTTAACATGAAATAACTTGTCGACTGATACAGACCGATGACCATTGGTCGATCTGACCGGTGGGGTTTTCATGGTGCGGGGTTACGAATCATCAAATTTCCCTTTTCCATGATTGCATTACAGGGTTTTGTGAGGAAAGATCAACTGTCATTAAATCTCGTCTCAACAAAAATAGTAAGAGGGTCTTAATTATTTTCATCATAATTAAGAATGGATTATTCACATGATCATTTTCCATTGAGAATAATCAACTGATAACAGGTTATCCTGAAATATCCTGTATAGGACTTTCTAGGAACTTCCCGTTTTACATAGGTTATCCTGAACGTATTACGGGTAATACTTTTTTAGGAACTTCTTATTTATTGGCATCATTAATTTATTGCCATCCTGGGTAACCAGGCGATATGCACCGTTCGAATAGACTGTTTCTATCACGAACGGCCCTTCCCATTTAGGTTCAAATTTTCCCTTCTTCTTAGAAGTGAGAATCATAGGTCTTCGGACAGCAAGAACTAGATCCCCTTCTTTAAAACTTCGTCGTCGGACCCTTTTATCAAAAGTCCGAGAAATTCTAGCTTGATAAAACTTAATTTGTTGCTGAGCTTCCAAACGCTTCTCATCTAACATCTCTAACTCCTCGAGTCGTTTTTGATGATGTTCTTCCGTCGTCATTCCCGTTGTGAGAGCGATACGGAGGAAAGGAATCTGTATTTTCAATGGGAGAACAGCTTCACATCCATATGTTAAGGCATATGGGGTTGTTCCGGTTGGCGTACGGACAGTTGTGCGATAAGCCCACAGGGCTTCGCCGAGTTTATCGTCTCAATCTCGTTTATTGGTTTTCACCAATTTTGCTAAGATTTTAATGATGGTCTTATTAAAAGCTTCGGCCAATCCGTTAGCTGTAGGATTATAAGCAGTCGATGAAACGTCTTTGATCCCGAATTTGCCGTAGAATTTGATAAATGCGTTGCTGACGAATTGAGGGCCGTTATCGTACACTATTCGCCTTGGAACATCATACCGATATATGATATGATGTTTGATAAACTTGATAACATCACTCGTCTTTACTTCTCTAAGTGGAACTGCTTCTGCCCATTTTGAGAAGTAATCGGTGATTGCCAGAATGAAACGGTCTCCTTTAACCGAAGGCGGAAAAATAGGACCTACTATATCCATTCCCCAAGTTTCGAATGGCCATGATGTCACCGATGGATGTAAATATTCCGGAGGTTGGTGCATATAATTTGCATGTAACTGACACACTTCACATCGTCGTACGTAGTCGACTGCGTCTTTTACCATAGTTGGCCAGTAATACCCGATTCTTCTAAGTCGATCACAGAGTTTAGGACCGGGCTGATGTGCACCGAATATCCCATCATGCGGCTCTTTGAGTGCTTGTTCCGCTTCTTTGCCGGAGAGACAACGGAGTAAAAGACCGTCGTACGATCGTCGATACAACATTTGTGCTGTGGCGTTATAGTAAAATCTCGGCGCTCTCCGCCGAATCGATTCCCTTTCTCTTACATCTTCAGGCAATATACCTTGTAGGACGTAGTCGATAATGGGAAAATGCCAATCTCGAACTTCGGGTTCAGCTGTTGTTGAGTATGCTTCTTTAACATCCGAGTCATAGATTGGAACGATAAGCTGGTGGGTCTTCACTGTAATCAATTGCTCTATTTCGGGAGGTTGAGCCAAGGATACCGACAGTGCCGCCAATGCGTCTGCGTACGCATTTTGGAGACGTAGAACATACTCGATGAAAAATCCTTCAAACGAGTTTGCCATCTGATGGCCACCTGATGGTATGGAATCAGGTCTCGACTTCTGACTTCATACTCTCCTCGTATTTGATTAATTACCAGTTGAGAATCCCCAAAAGCTTCAAGGTATTCGACCCCCAGCTCTTTGGCAAAATTGAGTCCGATTATCAATGCATTGTACTCGACCACATTATTAGAACATGGTCCGGTCAACGAGTATGCTCTAGGCAAGACATGTTTTTCCGGGGAAACTAAAACGACCCCCACTCCTGAGGAGATTTTAGAACATCCGGGTGCGCTTGCCACATTGGTTGCACGTGAGGCCCCATCGAAGTACAACTGCCACACTTGTCGATGCGAGGTAGTATTAACTTTGTGGGTTTCATCTGGCAAATCGTCGTACAATTCGACTACATCCTTCGTAGGGTTTTCCGCCAGAAGATTGCAAATAGCTCGTCCTTTAACTGATTTTTGTTGTTTAAAGTACAAGTCGTATTGCGATAAGAGTAGAGCCCATCTAGCTAGACGCCAATTCATGGAGGCCGGCTGGGTCATGAATACGCGTATTGGGTTTATGTTGGAAATGACATAAATTGTCTGTCCGACTAAGTAATGTCGCATTTTCTGGATTGCAAATACCAATGCAAGGCATTCCTTCTCGATCATTGGATAACGAGATTCGGCTCCTACTAGTGTGCGACTCAGGTAATATACTGCTTGTTCGTGACCGTTATCGTCGTCTTGTGCAAGTAATGCACTTAACGAATGGCTCGTCGCTTTGACATAAATCAAAAACGGTCTGCCTAATTTCGGTGCAACGAGAATAGGTGGGTTCGCCAGATATGTTTTAATATCTTCGAACGCCTTTTGGCATGATTCATCCCAAATGAACGACACACCCTTCTTTGTGAGTTTGGAGAATGGCTGACATTTTCCGGACAGATTTGATATAAACCGACGGATATATGCCAATCGACCTTGCAATCCTCTGAGTTCTTTAAGATTTCTCGGAGGTTGTAGCTCATGTATCACCTTCACTTTGTCAGGATCGATGTGAATACCTTTCGTAGTGACGACAAATCCAAGAAATTTACCGCTCAACATTCCAAGGAAGGATTTAGTCGGGTTCATCTTTAGCTGATGACTTCTCATAAGATCGAACATCGTCTTCAAATCTTTAATGTGATCGTTTTTGTCATAGCTCTTCACGACCAGGTCATCAACGTAGCATTCGACAGTCTTCCGAAGGTGTTCTTAAAAGATTTTCGTCATTGCTCGTTGGTATGTAGCGCCAGCGTTCTTCAACCCGAACGGCATAACAGTATAACAGAATACACCAAGGGGTGTTCTGAAAGCTGTATGCTTTTCATCATCCGGATGCATCTTAATCTGATTATATCCCAAGAATCCATCCATAAATAACATTCTCTCAAACCCGCATGTATTGTCAATGATGACGTCCGTAATTGGTAAAGGGAAGTCGTCTTTAGGACAGGCGGTATTCAGATCTCTGAAGTCAATACAGATTCTGATTTTTTCATTCTTTTTAAGGACTAGAACAATGTTGGCTAACCAATCAGGATGTTGTTCTTCTCTGACAAAACCTGAATCGATTAATTTCTTAACTTCAGCTTCTATCGCCTCCATAATTTGAGGACGAAACCGTCTTTGTTGTTGCTTGACAGGTTTAGCATCCGATTTTATGTTGAGGGTGTGCATCGCTACGTTTGGGTCGAGTCCCGGCATATCTTCGTAATTCCAAGCGAAAACGTCGATATACTCTCTAACGAGGGCGATTAGTTCTTCTTTCTCGTCCGGTGGAAGATCACCGCTGATAAATATAGGTTTCGGATTAGCTTCGTCACCCATATTAATTTGGATTACCTTATCCTCCGTAGGAGGTTCTCTTTGCTCAAATCGATCGCCATATTGGATATTCATGTAATGCATCCATGGGTCTTCCCAAATAGGCAATTGATCGTCCTCTTCAGTTGTGGAAGGATCAACCGTCGCCATGTTCGACATTAGGGCTTTGAATCTCTCTCCGATGCTCGTGTCAGAGTCCCACATTGAAGTATCGGATGAATGCCCGCTTTTATTTCTCAGTTGGCTAATGATCTGCTGGCAATACTCGTCATCAGATGACGAAGCATAACCTATACCTCTATTATGGCTATAATAATTATCTGGTTTTCCTTTTGGTACATAAGTAGAACGGGGTGGAACCCTGACTCTTTGACCAAAATAAAGACCTTCACCGAGCGAGAGGTCATGGCCTTGCCTCGTCATGTAATTATTTGCTTGTGAACTATATCGAGAGAAATGCCACCCAGGCTTTTCCTCATCTGAGTTGCTGTCCAAGAAAAGATCAGGAGCTGGGGATGGATCCCCTTTTCCAAAGATTATTTCTTTCTCACCCTCTGTCTTTGCGGGTAGGATCACCGTTGTCCCGTCTGAATTTTGCAGATACTTCATCGTCGTGCAAGACGAGCGAAGTGGCATGTGTAGATTAGGATTATCATACAATTCCTGCATTATATTATCAAGACAAGGCGAGTACTCTAAATCATTCTTTATTATTTCGTCGGCAAGTTGCCAGTTACAACTTTCGTCCGACGATTCATCACCGTCAAGATCGATTACAAGAGGTTCAATGTCGTTTAGTACAAGACCTTTACTATAATCAAGCCCGGCTTCGGTATCAGCTTCTTCACCGCTGTCCGTGCCATGAGCCGATGGTTCAGTATCGGACTCAGCACCATATAGAATGGAGTCAGTAAAATAATTTTCTAACCCCTTGAATGGTTGCTTATCCGCGACCACCGTCTTGACCTCCTCATTAGTGTCGACATACTTCAAACACTGATGGAGGGTAGAGGGAGCTATAAGATTACCGTGGATCCATGGGCGACCCAACAGTAAGTTATAGGAAGTCTCTGCATCGATCACATAGCAGGTGACTTCAGACTTCAAATCTCCGAGTTGACACTTCACCCGGATTTTTCCCAACGGTCTTGATCCACTAGTATTGAACCCGTAGATGACCGTTCCTGTGGAGGCTAACTTGCTGGCGGGAATTCCGAGGTGGTACATAAACCGAAGTGGCATGATGCTAACAGCGGAACCCGGATCGACTTGAATCCGGTTGACCATGCTCGAACCGATATATCCTGTAAAATATAACGGTCTATCATGCTTTGAATTCCTGACTTGCATATCTTCTTTCGTGAAAGCAATGCAAGGAAATTTGGTGGCTGCCAGATTGCAATGATGCACCGACGACTCTGGCTCTTTAGGAGTTGGCTTGATCTGAGTGAGGAATACCTCAGAATCAGCCAAGGCTTCTTGTAAAGCTTCCCTAGTTTCTTTCGAAAGGCGAAGCAACTCGTATAGCGTGATCCTTGCTGGGATATTAGCTAATTGAGTCATGACGTCGAAGCGGAACGGAGTATTTGAACTTTCCGGTTTGTCTCGTCCAATAGGTCGATTGAAACGAGGCTGCTTCGGAAGTTGAGCTTCTTTGGGTTGAGGTTCTTTCTCTTTCTGCTTAATAACCTTCTGAGGCTTCTCAACAGTCACAGGAGGAGTCGCAACTACCCCCAGTTCTGAAAGAGTTTTAGCATTTGGATTAGAAGTTTCTGGATATTGATAATGGTATTCATTTCCACCCCTTGTAGCGAAAACTTCTTGTTCTTCATCAAAAAATGGCAGAGCTGCAATCTCCTCGTCGTCTTTCTCCGGAATCGTCGAGGCTCCATAATAGGACTTCTCCTTTCCTTTTCCTTTTGATTTCTTCTTTGACGTGGATGTCGTCCACTGTTCATCTTCAAGCAAATCCGGATGAACCCAAAGGATTTTGCCGTTAGGGGTCGTGTGTGACACTAGCCCTTTTTGGCGCTGTCCATGAGGGTCATCGTTGATGGTTTGCATCTTTACTTCTGATACTGGCTCAGCTTGAAACCAAGACAGAGGAACTGATCCGAAGCTAATAGAGACTGCGTTTGCACCCACCTTCTTCTCCTTTGGCTTCGGGGTCACAATACCAACATCGATTAAGGTTTGTATTTTGTCTTTCAAGACATAACACGCCTTAGTGGGATGATGGACCCTCCTGTGATACGCACAGTATTTTGGGTCATTGGTCTTCTTCGCTTCTTCTTGGTTTGTGACCGGCGGAAGCTTGATCTTATTATTATCCAGCAGGTATTTGAAATGACTGGCACTTCATCATCTTTGAATGAATACTCTTTTGGGAATCTGGGCTCAGAGGGCTTAAACTGCTTCTGAGGCTGTTGATTTTGATTCGGCGCCAACTGGAATGACGACTGCTGCGGTTGTTGTTGCGGCGGCTGTTGTGATGTTTGATGCGCGTCGATAGCGGCTCCCGACCCTCTTCCTCTGCCTCGAGGATTGAAGTTCTGTTTCTGATTTTGATTGTTAGCTGGTGGCTGACCCCTCTCTAAGTTCCTTCTCTTGAGAAATCGTTCAGCTTGCTCACCTCTAACTTTTAATTCTTTCCAGGTTTTAGAGGGTACAACTCCCATAACCTCTAATACATCCAAAGACAGGTTGTTATGACATGTCTGTAGGATGAATTCTTCGGTGAGTGGATCTCTGCAGTTCACCGCTTTGTTCCGGAATCGTTTGACAAACACATCAACCGACTCCCCATTCTTCTGCTTCTCATCCAACAACGTGCCAATGGAGACCTCCGTGTCGTCGTCAAAGAAATTGGTGAGGAATAATTCTTCCATATCTCCCCAGCTAGTGATGCTTCCGGGTTTCAGGCGTCGGTACCAATCGAAGGCAGGCCCACGGAGGGTTCCTACGAATGACCAAACCATCAGGGCTTCATTTCCTGATATCGCGCCGAGATGTGACTTGAAATAAATCAAGTGCTGAGTTAGTGAACCCCTGCAATCAAAAGGAGTAAAGTTAATCAAATTAAATTTTGGGGGATAAGGAATCAGATCCCACTCCCTCGGGTACGGGTATGGAATGCTCGTTTTCTTCACTTCTTGAGCCGTCATCAGTGCATTGACTTTGCTCTCAAGATCCTGCATCTTCTTATCTTCTTCCTCAGTCTTCTTCAGATGAGTTTGAAGAGGCTGAGTAGCTGATTTGACCGGACCGCTTCTAGAATTATCTTTGTCCGTAAGAGGATCATCAAAGATAGTCTCATCTTCTTTATCATCGTCCGCAACTGTATGTACAGGTCTGGCATTGCGTTTGCTGGATTCTACCTTTTGGCTCGATTCCGGTTGACTTTGTTGAGCTTGCAAATCTCGTACATGCTGCATTGTCAACTCTATCTCCGTTTTGATTTCAGCTCTGATCTCCTCGCGTTGTTTGGCCAACGCTTCTTGTAGTATCTGAGCTAACTGGTCTGGCGTGATGGCGAATGATTCTCTCGCTCGCCCCACACTGGACGCGGTATCGTCTGAAGCGATAGCGGAACAAGTATCTGACAGCTCGTCTTCTGACGATAAACCTTCATGCATCCTTTTGTAGTCTCGGCGTCGGTTGGCTCTCCGTCGTAACCGCTCCATTCTTTGAGAAAGACCCCGTTCAACTCTTCCTTCTGAAGAGAAATCAGGGTCAGGGTTGACTAGTGTAGGCGTATAAAATTGCCTATAAGTCCCTTAGCTTAGCTCGGCACGATGATTCGACAAATCAACGGACGGTCAAGTGACGAGGCGACGAGGCACGCAAGCAACGGAATACGTTCGCGTGCGGGACCAAACCAACGGTTCAGAAAGTTAACGAGTCGTCCAACAACAAAACGGACCTGAACTCAAACACCGAAGCGGATCTACTGCCAAATGAAGATTCGGGCAATCGAATCAAGACCCGAACAAATCAACGAAAGTTTGAGACGACGAGGCACATAAGCGACGGAACACGTTCGCACGTGGAATCAAACCAACGTTTCGGGGAATCACCGAGTCATCTAAACAGGAGCGAACTCGGTGATATAACGATCGAATCAAGATCAATCCCGGACTCGAACTCAGAAACGGATTAACTGCCATATTTGGAATCAAGTCAATGAGTCGATTCCAGAAACCGAATCAAATCCGAACGACGGAGAATCGGAAACACCGGAAAACGACGAAACAAACCAACACCCAGGAACTCGGCCGAAACCGAGCCAACCCGGGGTGGC
>BQKN01052813.1:0-12192 GCA_022839385.1 Asparagus kiusianus | reverse complement strand
CTCCTGCCCCATCAAGAGTTTGGCTAATTCCATCTTTTGGATGATTGGAACTCCAAAATCTCTCCCAAAAGGATGGTATATGTATAAACAATTTTTTGGATGAGTGAGCTAGTGCTAAACCATAACTCTAGCTTAACTCTTCTTGCCAATCACAAATTTTTTCTCTCCCTATCAAGCCATTCATAGATTGTATTTACCATTTATTGGATTTAAACAAGGTAGACCTGGAAGCAATTTCTTTCTGAAGAATCTCTCCTTCCAACCCCGTGTAAGTATGATTGGGTTTACATTTGTTTATGTCTCTTCAATGAGAACGGATGCATAGAATCTTGGAAAATGGTGTCGTTCAGCATGTAGTTTATAAGTGAAAGGTCATCTTAAGTTTCTTCCATTAAAACCAATATTTATGATTACTTTCTAGGAACAATTGAATTTCATTTTCGTTTACTAGTTGCAAATTTACCTTCTCTATACTGTATTGTTTACAACTAGTTTGTGCTAATTTGAGTGTGAATAATCTTCTGATGCTGATTTGAGTGTGAATAATCTAGTTTATAAACATAAGTTTATTGCATAAGTTCATCATTACATATTAAAAAGTATATATTAGAGCATTACTGAGTACACTTTTTGTGTTTGATTTTAACTTTTTATTTGCCTTACTGAGTACATTTCTTTCTATTGCAGCTACAAAACAGAAGTTGGAGATGGATGGTGAAGGTGGGAAGAAGAATCCAGAGACGTGACGAAGGAAAGGCTTGCAACGTTGATAAGACATGGGTTATCTGTAGTCTTTATTGTTCAAGTCTACTTAATCATGATTGTTGGATTTGTTAATAAAACATGTGTCAAACACTTGTTATTTGTTTAATAGAATTGCGTTTGAAAATGTTTGGTTTCTTTGTTGATGTGAATGTGAGCAAATTTGTTGTGGATGTTCAGGTTCAGTGTAGTTGGCAGAAAAGATATTACTTTTGGCGATGCAAATTAGTGTCAATAGAAATATACTTTTTACAAACTAAAAAATATACTTTTGCCGATGCTATATTGCGTTGGCAAAAATAATATCTTTTAGTGACGCTATCTTGTGTTGCCAAAGGTATAGTTTTTAGCGACGTTTTATTCTGCGTCGCTAAAAGCTAAACTTTGGCCGACGCTAACTTGCGTCGCCAAAAGTATAATTTTTAGCGACGAACAATTTTGCGTCGCTAAAAGCTATACTTTTACTGACGCATAGCTTTTGCCGACGCTACATGCGTCGCTAAAAGTACACGTTTTGCCGACGTAAAATATTATGCGTCGCTAAAGATATACTTTTCCCGACGCATGACGCGTCGCCAAAAGTGTACTTTTGGCGACGCAGTGTATTTGCATCGCCAAATACTTTCCTTGACGTACTTTTGGCGACGCGTTAGTGATGCTGCATTTTGTGTCAGGAAAGATTTTTCTCGACGTTTTTTAAACTTTTTTTGACGTTTTTGTTTCGTCGGTAATGTTATATTTTGTTGTAGCGTATGTCATGCCAGTGGATTTAATCAGTATACAATAATTTCATATACTGTCTTTGAACCATTCTTTACAAAATGGGAATATAAATGGATCTTGGAAGATTCTGTCATATGAGTTGCGGAGTAGACAGTATTTACACAGATTATTAGTATCTCAAGAAATATATTTGTTGGCCTTCTTGTTTTGATGATGTTTAACAAACAATTTACTTTTAATGTTGTTTGTCTAGTGTTTATGAATTCCTATGTATTGTAGACAAACAACGTTGTTGGAGGATGGATGGAATAGAGCTTCAACGATGATATCCAATGGAGGTTGGCGGAACGTCGGTGAAGCTTATGCAATTCAAAGTTAAAGATCAAGTTCAAGCTTCATCCGCAAGTGTACCAAGTCAAGCTAAATTAAAGATCAAGATTGCTTGGGTAATATAGTTTATTGATTTTATATTATATGTGTTATATACTCTAAGCTCAATATCTATACACACACATTTATTGGTTTCTTCGTATATATATAGTTATACATATATACATAAGTTTTGGTTTCTATGCATATATATAGTTATATATATACATACATAGTTTTTGAGTTTTCTTGTTTATAAATATGAAATCATATATTTCATATTTACAATTGTGTTTTTGAAAACATTGCATAGAATATTCAATTTTGTGAAAATATTATCTTATTAGTTTATAGACTTCAATATCAGTTTATACATGTTTTACTAAGTCTATAAAAACATTTCACAAAGTTTCAAAAGTTGGTTTATGTCAAAACATCAAAATTCAAGTATCTCATATTTTCATGTTTTGGACTATTTTGTAAAATGATGATATTTTTTATTTGGGAGGTCCTTTCTGATAACCAGTCACTGTAGCATGTTTATTATCATGTCTACAAACATTCTCCAAAGTTTTACATTTTTTGGATTTTATTTGATATTTTTAAACAATGTTTTAAAATCAGGAAATCAGATTTTCCATGTATCAGATTTCGGTCGACCGAACCGGTCGACCGCTCATATGTTCAGCCGTCAGTGTGCGACAGAGAGTCTGTCGGTCGACCGGTCCGGTCGACCGAGAGCTCCATCGGTCGACCGCACCGATCGACCGAAGATGTCATCTTGTTCTTTTTGTTTTCGACCTGAATAGCGGTCGACCGAACTTTTCCGTCGGTCGACCGAACGTCTCCATCGGTCGACCGAAGAATTTTCCGGTCGACCGACAAGTTGACCATTGTCTCCTAATGGCTCTTTTCTGAACCGATTTTCTCTGGGCTTTTTTGTCTTTCTCTTGAGTGGTTTTGGCTGAGATTTCAAGTGGGTATATATACCCTATTACTGCTCTCTTTCAAAAAAAAACAAGAGAAAAGTTTTCAAGAGTTTTACAAGTTTTTGTTTAAGGGTTTAGTGTTTGTTTAAAAAGCTTTTAAGTATTTACAAGAGTTTGGTTTGTGGAGCAAATTTCACAAGAGCAAGTGGAGATCATCCTTGGTGTTTTAGCATTCATTCTTCTCCCTCTCTCTTGTCATCTATAGAGTAGTTTCCTTAAACTCAATTCTAGCATTTTATAAGTTTGTTCTTAATTTCATAAGCTAGATTTCATATTAAGTTTATATTGTTTTATCTCTTTGTTCACACACAACCTATTGAGCTTATAGTATTTACATTCATAGTATATTTTGGGTTGTGGGGTTTGTGACTTAGAGTTGTGCTTAATTGAGTTCTCACCTTGTTAGAGAGAATAAATTATTTGCTATATTATGCTTAATTGAGAGATTCACTTGTAATACACTTGTACACTGAGAGAAGTGTGTGGTGAGAGACGGGGTCGAATCCAAGAGGAGTGGCGTCGGTTGACGTGCCTAGGGAGGGGTTGTAACCGAGCACTTGAGGAGGAGGACACGGGCTAGGACCAACACTTAGTGTGTGAGGTGTGATTGCATAGTGATTGTATTGTGAGGTGTAAACGTTGTTCGGGTGAACGTAGAAAATCCGGTTGTGATAGTGGAGATCTCCTCGAGGTGAGGATCGGGGACGTAGGTCGTGAGGACCGAACCTCGTAAACATATCCTTTTGTTTGTGATTGCATTGGCGCACTTGTTTTTCATGTTCATATCTTACATCGCCTTTGTGTATCGCTTGTTGATCACTTTGTCCTATCACACTTGTAGTTAATTTGTTTACTCTTGTGTTAGTTGACATATCCTTACATATATCATATTGTATATCTCTTTGGTAGGATATATCATCTTGTGTTAGTTTATATATCCTTAAATATATATTTCATCATATAGGATATATCTCATTGTTCATATTGCTTATCTTAGCTCATATATATTATTGTATTTCATACTTGCTAGGATAACTTGTTAATTAGATTTAATTGGCATATAAATCGGATTAGATTAGCATAAGACCCTAATCACCCCCCCCCCCCCCTCTAGGGTCTAACAATATTTACCATGAAAGAGATATTGTATGAGAAGAAAATGGTCTAAATCAATAAAAGTTTATGACTTTAGTTTTGATTATCACCTTAGTCAGAGGAATGTAAAGGTAAATTTCTTGAGTGCAAAGTGAAATATTGATACTTATAGTTCAATCACCAAATAGAAAGATATGTTGGAGGACTTGAATAGACTAGATTTGATATTCAAATTTATGACTGCAATGATGTTTACTTATTTTAGAATTCAAATTATCTTGATCAAAAGAATTGTGACAGTACATTGTTGTAATATTTTAACAGTGGAAAATTAATCGAAGGTAAGAAAAGGTGCGAGCTAATGACTTATCAGTGGAGATTTTATATAAAAAAGGCCTATGTACCCTAAATGATCCTAAGCTAAGGATAGAAATTTGGAAGTCAATCTCTTATTGATATATTTTTATTCAGGCAGTACAAGGATGTATAGAGACTTGTGAGCAGCATTCCGGTTGATTCACAAGAAGTATAGATTTCAGATTTATGTCTATGTGCTTGTTGTTTGAGCTTGTGAAGGTTGAGCATTATAAGATTGTAGACTTTGTTTAACCCCATTATGTTTTTATGGCAATGAGAGTAGACAGCCATGCATTTTTCTAACTGGCTTTAGGAGTCAGAATAGTAATGATCATATGTATTAAAGATGTGTGAGTGTATTGATTACTAGTGGCTATAATATCTAACAGAGAATTTAGGTTTCATTGCAAATGTGGGAAAAAAAACTTGAACAACGTTTTAGAACAAAATTGAAATTGAGCTTTTATACTTGCAAATAGAAGAATAGTTGGAGATGATTATATAAATTGTGGGAACATATTCTTTATGCTTACTGTTGGAACTTGAGAGGTACATGGAAATCATATTTATCCTTGCCAAAGTTTATCCGATAACAGTAGTCACCAATCTGGTACTTATATGTCTGCTTAAATAAAATTACTAACGGAATATGAGAGATATCATCTTGATTAATTATTAAAAGTTGGAGATTATCAGTACAAAGAAATACATGATATCAAGTGTGAATGAATTGGAATCATGAGAGATATATGATTCTACCTTTTTACAACTTAATTAGGGAAGAAATTGGATAAAGTTATTGAATTATATAATTCACAGAAGAGTTAAATTTTTTTTGAAATGAATTAGTGGATCAATGATTTTTAAGGGTTTAAGTTTAGAAGTGATTGTTCAAATGATTTGACCTTGAACCAATATTTGATCTCTAATTAGTTATTGTTAGTAGTAAGTGGTGGCTAATGACATAATTGAGATTCACCTGGACGTCGAGAGCAATCTGATATAAATAAGCAATTAAGGATGGAAACCAAGTTTCTTATGGGTTTTGTTTTATTAAGAATCTAGTGAAAATAATATAATCATCCAGTTAGTATAGATTGTGCCTATTGTATGTTAGCAAACAGGAAAATGAATCATCCTCCACCAATGGTCCAGCTTAATAGCTATCCAAGGCGAATGATGACTTTAATAGATCTCTTATCAAAGTATTTTTTTTGTGGATTGAACGGAAAAAAAAGAAGAATAAGAAGAAGTGAGAAGTGAAGTTTGTAATAATTAGAATGTTATTTGAGAAAGTTCTGAATAATCTTTAACATCGATTGATAATTGCCACTAATGCTTACTTTAACCATTGGAGTTACATGGTTTATCATCAATATGGTAGCACTTGAAAGGAGCTATAACGTATACTCGTGTAGAATGAAAAATTTTAATATATGCTTTGAAATGAAATAAACTGTATGATAAAATTCTCACACTCATGGTTTGGAGTTTACGACATTGATCTATGTTTCAAAAATTTGAAGACATTATCTTGATGGTGTCCAATGCAAGATATATGCTAAGCACAAATGGTTGGAGTATGAATTCAACTAAAAGTAATGAATTAAGGCATCGAATAATGATTAGAACTTTAAAGGTTTGGTAGTGTCATCTTAGTAAGAAAAATAGTGTTTGATGTCTTTAGTCATGAAGACTCATGTGTCTCATTTAATTATACCTCAAGGGAGAAGTTGGAGAAATTGGACCATGCATAATTAGAATTTAAGTCTACTCAGTTAAAACTGAATTGACTATAATTTTAGTATATTTTGCTATTAAAGGAGTTCAAAAGATAACTAGCAAAATGACTTTCATTTGAAAGATAAGGATGTGGGTGAGTACATTCAGTATAGGGATAAGATGTGCAAGATAGATCATTAATCTTTTATATAGGGTTTTGTATATGAAAGGTCAGGAAAAAAAATTGAATGATGCACATTACTATGTATACATGGATATAAATAAATTAATATATCAGTGGAGTAATGTGAAATGAGTATTGCAAAATATGTGGTTGTGTGTTTGGCATGCTAAAAGATAAAATTAGAAACATTAGAGATAAGCTGTAGATTGATCCTAAATTAGATCTACCAATGTAGGAAGAAAGAAAATCACCATAGACTTTGTCATTAACGCCCTGATAAAACCTTTGAGAAAGAATAATACTATCTAGATATTACTCAACTGGATACTAAGCTAGTATACTTTTTCCTTCTCATGTAAAAAAATCATTGGAAATATTGACCAGGCATTTTACATTCACAAGATGTTGAGATTTCATGACATATACTTGTTTCAATAGTAGCAATTTATGAGCTTAAGTTCTTATAAAATATTGGAAGAGTATTCATAGAAATTTGTACATTGGATTTAATATCAGTGCAATTTATCATCCATATACATGTGATAAACGACAAGCAAATTCTGAAAGATATGTTAAGGTACTGTGTATTTAAAATGGAAGAACTGGGGGAAAACTATCTACCTTTACTGAGTTTGTATAAAATAATGAGCATGAAGTCAAGCATAAAGATGGCACCTCGTGGCCTCTTATATGGTAAAAAAAAGTAGAGACGACCTCTTATTTATCTAGATTTTGATGATGAGAGAAGCTCCTTGGAGTTGAGTTAGTGTGTCAAGCTTTATCGTTCTACTAGAAGATTCGCTCTTTGTTTGGTTGATGAAAAAGTTAAGACTTATTGTAGAAAAAGAGAGCTTGGATTTCAAGGGGATACTAGGCCCAAGACATATTAACTCTCTTGAAATATCAAAATAAATTGATCAAGTACTGGACCAGTTAGTAGTACAATCACCTTAATGGAAGTATGTTATATAATTGATATATCAATTCTAAGATATATATGAGATCCAGATTTTGTTGAAAAATATTATTACTAGTAAAGCCACAAGCATATGAAGAAATACCAGAGCATATTGTGAATCATAAATAGCAAGTACTTCAGTGATGAATCATCAAATATGAAAAAGTCCAATAGAGAAACTACTTTGAGAAAATTGCTACCTAGGGAATGGGAGATCCTGTTTAAGAGAAATATTTGGAAGGCTTTGAAAATATAAGCATGTTAAGTTTCGAGGACGAAACTTTTTATTAGTAGGGGAGAATGTAGTATCCCTTAACAAATAATAAATTTCACTTCTCTTGAGACAAGATAATATATGCAAATCACAAAGTTTGGGGGCTGTTATGCAAAAAATAAAAATAAAAATTCATCCCCTAATCTCCATGTCGCCACATCAGAGAACGGGTGGCCTTTTGCCATTTGAGTGAGGATTGGCACCGCCTTAAGATGGGTATAGAAGATTAAAAAAAATCAAATCTGGAGCTTTGGTTAGAATAAAAAGAAGTGAAAATGGGAAAAATTCAAGTAAAAAAAAAAAGAAAAAAAAGAGATAGAAGAGAGATCGTGAGGAACAAAGAAAGAGAGATAGAGAGCAGGAGAAGAATAAGAGGAAGAAGACGAGAAAAGAAAAAAAACAAAGGTATTACTCTTTACTCTCATTAATCTACTTTGTTTTTTTTAGAAATTAATGAAAAAAAGAAAGAAGAACATGCCTTACCTAACCGCCGGCGCCTGGAAAAGCTCGCCCTCGGGTGGTGGCTCAAGCGGCGGAGCTTGAGCAGCCACGCCAAGTCACCGCGGAGGAGGAAGAGAGAGAGAGAGAGAGAGAGAGAGAGAGAGAGAGAGAGAGAGAGGAGAAGAAAGAAACCGGAAAAAAATTTTTGATGAGAAGAAAAGTAACGGGGAAGATAGAGGAGAGAGAGAAGGGGGAAATTTTAGTTATATAACAAAAATTGTTTTAGGACCCCTGAAAGATTATTAATTTGTATATAGGTCCAAAAGGAAAAAAAATGAATGAAAACTATTCATGAGGACCCTATTGTTCAGTAAATTGTAACTAGACCCAGAAAATTCAGACTTGGTTAGGAATTAAGCTAGGTAAATTGTTAAAATTAGAAAGAACCCTAAGTGTACCTTATTATTATTTTTGCAATGATTATCCTATAATATGTACTTGTCCTGAGTTTAATCTTAGTCTTATATATATATTATAGGTTCAGATTGATATCTGGAAAGTAGTGTTTTGAGGAAGCTGTACTCATTAGAGGTGAGTTCATTTCTCACTAGTATTTTATAATATGAAATTGCATGAGTATTATATTATCTTGTGATAAAAATAAATAAATAATATGTCATTTCCATGTATATAAAGATTTGACCTATTTCTGTTGTGGTGTATCCTATGATACGATGTTAGTCTCGTACAATATATGAAAAACAAATTTGATTTTTTTATAAAATATGAAAAATGATTTTGGCTATCATGCAATTTTCAAATAATTGTGGGCATTGTTTTATCTGAAAGTTTTGATGAAGTATTTGGAATGTATTTCCACGGTTTAACGGATTCAAAGATTTTTCGTGACTTAGTATCTGATAAAAGAAAAAGTAAATGTCCGTAAACTGTTTTAACTGAAATGAGGAGCTTTACCTTGTCAACTTCACTTGAAAATATCTGTAAATTCTGATATGCCAAGTATTACTAATTTGACATGTGATCTCGATGTTTTCAAACCCTCAAATAGTCCACTATGGATTGTTTCTGTCTGCCATATGGTGAATGCACCTTTATTTGGCCCTTCTGTATTGGCCCCTCTGTATTGGCCCTTCTGTATTGGCCCTTCTGAAATTTGTTCTGGCCCCTCTGTATTTGGCCAGTAACCTATGGTAGTGTTAGGTGCATTCGATTCCCGGGAATTATCTGTTATCTGATGCGTTTTATGCTTTCCCATGCTACTGGGCTATAATTCGTAGCCTTAGTGTGACATATGAGGTGATTAATGTGTTTCATGAATTACTAGCCGGAAATACGGAGCTAAGTGCTATACAGGGCTAAGTGCTACATCGTGTGAACGCGGTGGGAGCCACCTCTAGAGCTTGTAGAAGCTACCTCTAGAGTCCACATCGTCTGGCAGTAATAGATTTGTGATTTTGAGATTTGAGCGTGAATTCGATTCGTCGAGATTTAAGATTATGACAATTGACTGTGAAATTGAGAAAACAATAATCCTCTGGTTTTGTATCAATTAGTAGTTCTTTTCTTTCTTAATATTTACCTTGATTTAAAAAGGGTTTGATTTCAGGAAATATCTCAGTTGCACATAAGAAATAAAATATAATTGTTGTATTCTTTCTTGAAAACGACAATATTAAGATATTTGGATCGTATTTGGCTATTTTGAATTGATGATGCAAAACTTATAATTCGTTATTCTGGGAAGTATTATTATTATTATTTTGTTAGTTATCTAGGACTCTAGTGGGTAATGTTTTCATAACAAAAAGAAAAAGAAAACCACTAAAACACTTGGTTTTAAAAATCAAATTTGTCTTGGTACCCAAGAACTCTTGGTACCAAAAGATTTAGGGACATGACCCCTATCATTTAAGCTTAAAGTCCTAGGGTTATGAACAATCTTGGACATATGTGGTGCACGAACACGGTCATAACAAAAATTACTTAAATGACCCTTCCGATTGCAATAAGTACAATGGAAAGGAAGCATTTGCTTATGTTGACCAAACGGTTGTGCACGGGAAACATTAGAAACATTTGCAAACATGGATGGTCTTTTAAAATTGTTTTGCAAATGTAAAACTTTCTTTAAATCAAAACAAAATTTGGTCAAATGACCAAATCTACCACAATGATCACACTTAAACTTTTGTGGTCTTTTAAAATCATTTGGCAAAAGTGAAGTCTTTTTCAAATTATAGCAAAATTTTGCCAAATGGCCAAAACGTCCACAAACATCACATTTGAACACATTAGCATGTTTATTATGTGCATGATAAGCATATGCATGTGTATGTGATGAAGAAGCCTTATGAGATGCACAAGAAGTATTGATATTACTATTTTTAGATTTTTGTGCATCATAGCAAAATTTAGCTAAATGGCCTTTTCGACCACAAATAGAGCACTTGTAAACTTTGCTATACAAGTGTGCATAGTGTGTAGGTGATTTTGTAACACTAGACATAGCACACTTGTCCATAAGTTTCTTATTATTAACAATACATGTTTTTAAGGTTGAATCTAAACAACATATGCGGTTCTTAATATGATTCAACTCATCATTATGCATACAAGTATTGTTATTAGAAGTAGAACATATATAATTATCTATAAAAGATTCAGTATTATTCTTTATGTTCTCTACTTCTAATATGGCATCATCTCTTTCATGAGTTAACTTGGCAAAGTTTGAAACCAAAGAATCATGATCCAATTTTAATTTTTTATTATTTTCTTTAAGGATCATATTTTCATTTGAAATCATATCAAACTTAGAAGTTAAAGACTCATGATCGGATTTCAAAACTTCATGCTTGCTTTTTAAATTATTGAAATCACTTTGCAATTTGTTAAAGACATGTAATAACTTTTTACTAGCACAAGCAAGTTCATCATTAGGTAAATCATTAATAGATTCGAACTCGCAAACCTCACTAGGGCTATCGCCTAGTGCTCGTGTGCATGATGCTCCAATGGAACTTGAAGAGGAAGCCTCCAAAGCTTGTCGGATCGCCTCCAAGTCCCCTTGATGTGCTTCTATGAATTTCCATAAATTGTAAGCACTATCAAAATGAACACACTTGTTAGAAAAGGATGAATCAAAAGCATTACGCAAAAATTCTAACAAGAACTTATTCATTGTAAACATACGATGATCATTTTTACTCCACTTGGATTTCTCCATAGTGGGTACAATATAAGCTTCATCTATAATATCCCATAAATCGAAATGTCTAGATCTAACAAAAATATTAAATCTAGAACACCATTGGTCATAAGGGAAATCATCTATTCTAGGAGCAACATTAGGATCATAGCCTAAACAAGATGCATCATTCATAGCCATAATTATATAAATATGCAAGCAATGTAATCAATAAATCACAAAACTAGATTAGCACAAAAAGATAACTTGGATCTTTAACTCAAGGTGGTTAGACCTTAAATCAAAGAGCACCAAGCTCTGATACCAATTGAAAGTACCCTAATGCCGCTAAGAAGGAACCCTAGAGGGGGGGGGGGGGGCCGCGAATAGGGTTTATGCTAATCTAATCTGATTTATGCCAAATTAAAAACTTATTAACAAATATATCCTAGCACAAGAGATATGAATAATATATGTGCAAGGATATATAAATAACACAAGGGTGAACAATATAGTGGATGAAATAAACTAGATGCAATAGGCGATATAAGCAATGAGCACAAGTATAAATGAACGCCAATGCAACTCAAACACAAACAAATGATCACGGAGTTCGGACCTTCCGTCCTACGTCTCCGCTCCCCACTCCCGGGGAGAAATCCACTATCACACCGGGTTTTCAACGATCACCCGAAAACGCTTACACCACACAATATCGGTTTCAACGCTCACCGATCAACGTCTACAATCTCACAATGTAACTACACTAACTACCACCTCAAGTGTTGGTCCTCACGTATCGACTCCCTCAAGTGCTCAGAATTATCACCTCTCACTAGGCAACCGACGCCACTCCTCTCGGTATCGACTCCGTCCTCACCACACACTCCTCTTGGTGTACTAGTGTAATACAAGTGATCTCACAATAAAGGCTCACAACAAATAAATTGTTCTCTACAATGGATGAGAACACAATGTAGCACAACTCAATGTTACAATCTCTCACAACCCCAATAATACTATGTATGAAAATACTAAAAGCTCAAGTGGGTGTGTGTAACAATGAGATTCAATAAAAACAATCTAAACTCAATATAAAACTAGCATATG